>JBBPBX010073072.1:0-17915 GCA_038048925.1 Garcialebias charrua | reverse complement strand
GTATCTTCCGGTCTCGAGACTAACGACACACTTCTTAGCATTGACAGCGTAGATTATTCCAAGTTGTCCCCAAATGATGTAATTGCTATGACCACAGGGTACTCCGACCTTAATGTATGGTTAACATGGTTAATTGAATCAGCTAAAGAAGCGTCGCTCTCTGAATGTGTAGCCTGTGCATCTGCACGACCCACTCCCTTAACAGAACCAGCACCGTTGTTTTTAGAAGACGAATGGGGTTTCGATTGCATGTTACTTATCACCAGAAAAATTAAAACTAGGAATTGCACAACCTTAGAAGAAATCTTTCCCCTTGGTCCTAATGGCACACAGGTTGGTGCATTTCATGCTGATAAAAGACACGATTATATTTGTTTCAATTTTGTAACCACCGTTCCTGACACCAACCTAGGCAGCATAGATGCTGATTGGTGTAATGTAACATTCACAGCCGTAACCACGAAAGGTCTGCGACAGGAGGTGGGGCGACTGACGCGTTCAGGTTTGTATTACTATTGTGGTGGTAAAAGGTTGTATACTCAAGTCCCTCAAAATTCAATAGGACTGTGTGCTATGGTTAGACTTAAGGCTCCACTTACTCTCATAGGACACAAAATTGCACAAGTTTTTCCTTATCCAGGTAACAGACGGCGTAGAGGTTTGACCTTTGATCCAACAGTGAACTCTCCAACTTACATCGATGCGATTGGAATCCCTAGAGGCGTTCCAGACGAACATAAATTGGCTGATCCCATTGCTTCAGGGTTTGAAAATCTTCCCGTGATCTCAGCATATTTCCCTGTCACACCTAATAAAAATGTTGACCGTATTAATTACGTTCATTATAATATCATGCGTCTTAGCAATCTGACCAGAGATGCTGTTGAAGGACTAGCTGAGCAATTGGCTCCCACTTCCCTAATGGCTGTACAGAACAGAATGGCTCTTGATTTTTTGCTCGCGGAGAAAGGCGGAGTTTGTAGCATGTTTGGCGACTTGTGTTGTAGTTTTATCCCCAACAATACCGCCCCTGATGGAAAGGTGTCTAGAGCTTTGGAAGGACTTAGAACTTTGTCTAACGAGATGCAGAGTCACTCAGGTATTTATAATCCCATTGACGACTGGTTTAATAGCACGTTTGGTAGATGGAAAGCGATAGTTATATCTTTGCTTATGTCTTTTGCCGTTTTTGCTGCCATCTTGATTACTTGTGGCTGTTGTTGCATCCCATGCATACGTTCATTAGTTACTCGTCTGATCACAAAATCTTTGACCCCAGAACGCTTGTCAGAAACCTATGCGTTGTTAGCAAATTCCCCAGACACATACATGCAAATGTTTCCCCTTTCAGAACATGCACGCATTTCCCCTCTCCCCGATTCTGATCTAACTACTTATGCCGACGTCTGCACTCTGGAAGACTGCATCACTGAGTTTGAAATGTACCCATTAGAGTAAACCATCAAAATCACACTTATTGCTCGCACCGACTGAACTACCTAAACTATAGCCATGGACCACTTAGACGACGTGTTCACCATTGATTATGATGTACAATCACGGGTAATAAACTTTACAACCGAGCCGAGCCTACCTCGCTTAGACTTTTTAGATTTCGTAGCAAACATAGTACAAATTTGTGCTTTAAGACAGCCCCAAGAGGCTCATGTATTCTACGGCTACCACTTTTTGAATTAAAGAGACGTATTTGTTTTTCTTTTGTTTTATTGATGTTGATTTGACTTTTATTTGCTGATTTTTACTTGATTACATTTTATCCTGATTAAAATACATATTATCTGTTCATTTATTCTCTTTTGTACTTTAATCCTCAATTGTTCTGTCTTCAATTGTTTTTGAACATGACTGTTGCTTGCCACATTATTTGCAGGTCTTTACCCTGCACAAAAACAGCTACTTGCTAATTCTATCTCTAGTTAATGATGGTTGCATGGAAAGTCTATTAGACACATGTAATTTGATGTTTTATTTTGAGAGTCTCATACTTTTTTCTTCTCTTATAGATCAACTGAATGTAAGGATGATATGGACACCAGATTTGGTCGCCGCCGTGGGGCCGGGGTGTTGTGCAGCTTTTATCCCCAAGCACCTCTACATCGTTGCCACCGGGGTTTTCCTGCACAAGTTCACATCATCCAGTTAGGCCTGGGGAGGCATAACATGTGATTTAATAACACTGTGATTTCATTACCTTTAAGATTGATTGATAATTTTGATTTTGGTTTTGCTTGTATTACAAATGTTCATTTTGCTGTTGTTGTGAATTGCATTATCTTAGTTGTTCCTGACGGAACAAAAGGAGGGAATTGTAAAGTAAAATCATACACTCTCAGGTATTAAACTCATAATTAAACTCATGTATTAAACTTTTCACCTCATGTTAAGAATCATGCACTCCAAATGACTCATGTGCATCTTGAGACTATCTTGATCTGCTGACTCTGTGCATCTTGTGACCATCTGTGTGAAACCAACCATTTGTTCCTCATTTTAAATGTCATGTTCCTCATTTTATCTGCTGACTAAAATGTGACCTTCTCGTTTTAGTCTAAAAACACTGTTGCATTATAAGAAGTTGCTGAATGCTCATTTTCCATGTGTTATCAGCAGTTTCCACCTTGTGACAGATAAGCACCTCCTCGTTCCACCCATTGTACCACCCTGTTCCTCCCTCAACCCCTCCCCAAGTTAGCTCCTCCTGTACGAAGGTTTTTAATCCATGCTGTGTTACACTCTGAGCTCAGAACAGAGCCAGACAGCTTCAGTGCCTGTATTATTTCTGTTCTCAATCTTGCAAGATTCATTAAATCTTTTAAACTTGAACTTCGTTTGGACAGCCTTGCCTCGTTATCCAGTTTATTTCACAGAGGGAGCCATCCTGACACCTTCCATGGCTCCAGAGACTTCATGCACTCTGGGTTGATCAGTATCTCTCTTGTTCGTCGGCGAGGGACAGGGTACATTTGTTTGTTGAGCCATATCTGTAGAGGGCGCATCTTTAATAAGGCCTGAGGCACGCAGACAATGACTGCTGCCAGGAGGCCCAAGAGACACTGGCACAGTTTGAGGGGCACTCTCTGGCCTAGCTGAAAACATGCTAGGCAGAGGTGGAGGGATGAAACCCGTGCCTCTGAGAGCCTTGCTCTGTACAAAATGAAGTTGAGCTGTGTTCCCAAAATACGGTAATCTGAGATGGGGTCAGATTGCTCTTTTCCAGGTTTATAACAAACCCCAAAGCTTTCAGGTGAGACATCACCCTTTCTGTGTGCTGCTATACCTGGACTCTGTTGTGTCCAAGAATGAGCAGATCGTCTTGATAATTCAGACTCTGACCCCTTGACCCCTCAGCGGGTTAGGATTTTTATTGCACAAACAGGGGAACATGTCTTGTGTTTCACCCAACATCTTTGGCCCCTGAACCAGAGTCTCTTGGATACTGGAGAGGTTTGAATATGTGTGGCTTTCCTTTTCCCGTGGGTGGAAACGCCCTGATCAGTGAGGATGTTGGCCAGTTTTAATCCCAGAAAAACAGTAATCTAGGACAGAGACCAACTGCTTCTCTCCAGGTTTATGACAAAACCTAGTGATTTCAGGTGAGACATCACTTTGTCAGTGTGTACCTTCGCCAGGACCGTGCTGACCCCTAGGATCAACAAATCATCCAGATAATTCAACTCGGATGCCCTGACACCTCATAGGGACCATTGTAGGTGCTTATTGTTGACGTAATCCCTGGGAGAAGAGGGGGGGAACGTCTGACAACCTGAAGTCTGTACCCGTAACGGCGGTACCCATAACCCATTGCGATGGGTTACGTGTTGCCCAGGCGCCCACGTGAGTGGCGAGCCTAGAAGGCATGCTCAATCGAGACTTTGTTTGTTTCAGGAGAGGTGGGGGTGAGTGAGTGGCCCCTACTTTTGTGCCCAACTAAGGGCTTGTTTGGCCCTCTGGCCGTGTCGGGGGGTCTGTCTGCGACAGATCGCCCCCTGCTCCCCCGCGTGGGCTCATTGGGTCCTTTGATGGGCCGAGTTTTATTAGAGGGGGGACGGCCGCCTGTGTGAGATGGCTTCCCGCGCTCTATATTGAAACTGGTTGCATTAAAAAATGGTGGGATTTTCCCTTTAAAGCTGAGTCTTGACACAGAACAGCTTGAGTAGTTTGAGACTTTATTGTCGTGTGTGAACGGCAATTTCTCTTTATTACGCAAGCATTTGAGTGTCCTTGTGTGTGCCTAAACGTTCTGGACCGGTTGATCTGTGCTCCTTTAGCACAGATACTGGTGGTAAAAGTTAGGCCTTTACTCTCCCTCTGTGAGTGAAAATGTCTGTAATGGTGTAGGGACAGCTCAGGGTCATGCAGGCCTCTGCTTTCTCTCCGCACCACAGGAGAAGTACTTGGTTGACCCGTGACTTCTGCACAGAGACGCTAAAACACTATGTGGTTTTATTAGTGCTCTAAAACAACATTTTGTTTTTATCGCACAAACAGGGGAACATGTTTTGTGTTTTAACGAACATCTTTGTCCCTTCCACCATGGTCTCATGGACCCAGGGGAGGTTTGAATATGTGTGGCTTTCCTTTCCCATGGGTGGAAAAGCCCTCATCAGTGAGGATGTTGGTCACCGGTGTCACTGTGTGACAACCGCTTCAGTCCTGCTCTTTCCCAGAGCGACTGTCCGATGCGCCCGAAGGACGGGCAGTAAAGTTTTCCGTCCTGTGGGCCTCATCCAGTGGCTCTGCTGTCTTTTCCCTTTGTTGGTAGCCCCCTGCAGTTCCTACAGCTTTTCTACTTGGTGAGCCTGCAGCATTGAGGCCGTGCGGGCCACGGGGCACTGAGCGTGCTAGATCCTTTCCAGCTGCACTGCTGAGGAGGACATGGTTTGCTGGGTAGGCCTTGGTGGCTGAAGTTCTGGATGTGAGACAGACCCGTCAGCTCCCTGCCCTCCCAGTCCAGAACTGGGAGAAGGGGGGGAAACGGTGGCCGCCCTGGGTGCCGACCCTGACCTCGTGAACCTAGTTAAATAACCTGGGGACACCGGCGTGTCGTGCCTCACCTAGGTTGCTACCTCGGGAGGAATAGTTACCCGCCAACCTTGACTCTTGTTGTCCCAGTGGGGGTGCAGGTCTTGGCACCTGATAGACTCTGCCGTTCTGTGGCACAGGTCAAGCGGAGCCGGAGTGGGTCCGTCTGTATCGACTAGCACCATTGCAGCTTGTTATGAAAAGTCCTCTGCTCCCTCCTCGACGCCTTGCTCCGTCGTTGGAGGCTTCGACGGGGCAGTAGTTGGCTTTTTTCTGTTTGGAGGAGGTTTCCCCTGCTCGCTCTTGTCCACTCAATCAGGGTCCCTCAAACCCTGACATGGTTAACGTCTGAGAGCCAACCTTTAGCCCGTAGGTGGAAGCTCTCAGCGTCACGATGTTCTCGCCGTGGGCGTAGGAAAACTACCAGTCAGGGTAGCTGAACAGGTTAGCAGAAATTCCTCCTCCTGGACTGTGCTGGTCGGAGAGCCTCCTTGTTAGCAGAAGCTAAACGTGGAGGTACTCGTAAGCCCGCTAGCGATGCTAAACGGGCTATCGAGCAGCGTAGCGTGTTTTTTTGTTGTTTTTTTACTCGCTCCTGCCACGTGGCCCCCGGGTGCGTGTGCCCATGCATGCGGGTGTGCTTGGGGTCCTTGCTGTCGGGGTTGGGCGCTTGGGCGTGTGTCGGCTCGGACTGGTGGCTGCCTGGTGGGGCTCGGGTCCTTTGGTCCTATTGGGTCTGGGCCTGAGGGGTGGGCGTTCCCGGGGCCCGGGCCTCTGTGTCCGGACCTGGGGCTACGTCGGTGAAGCGGGCTCCGGCAGGGGCCTGTGAGTTTGTCGCGGTTGGCCCCGGGGGGTCATTGTGTGTAGTCGCTGGTGGGGCTCTTCCGGTTCTCTCCTTTGGTCGGATCTGGGGAGTGAGTGAGTGGCTCATTTTGTTCGGGTGGCCCTGGGGACTCTGGGCTCAGGGTCCTTCTTGGGGTCTTGGGCTCTGATCGTTCCCTTTATCTGCCTTAGGCCTTGGGAGGACAGATCTCTGATGCTTCACGGTCGCTATTGAATGTTCTATTCGAGAAATCTTATTCACTTATGCATGCTCACAACCATACACAAATGGATGCAGGGATGTATATGTAGATATCATATGCAGATATGTAGATGGGTATGTGACTGAATATGAATGTATATGTATGTATACTGTATATATATTTGTAGGTATGGGTATGTAAATGTATGGAAATCTACTGCAACGGTCATGAATGTTACTAGTCTTTATGCATGTGTGTTTCGTTGCTGTGTTCTGTCATGTACTTTGCAGGATTTCAGACGGAGGTTGGGTATGTTTGCCTTGTGCTCCTTTTGTGGATAATTGTTAATTAATCTACTTATTCAGATTGAATAGTAATTTCACGGATTCTTTTCTTTTTCAGTTTACCCAATATTTCTGTGATCTTTATGATGGATAAATAAACAAGGCCATTAAGTGACAGAGACGTTAACTTAGTTGGTATGCCAAAGACACTACCATTTATTTAAGATAAATCACTAAATTAACACCATTACACTTGATTGACATGATTTCACTTTCTTTCAATTTAATACGTCAGCACACTTGAATTACAACAACAGACATAAATACTAGATGTTAAACATATTTAGTCTGAGGGCTCTTTAGCTTAAAATAGTTTCCAGCTTAGAATTGAGGGAAAGGAGAGGAGGATAGATGGAGAGATGGTTTAAAGGGAAATTGTCTTGAGCATGTTACCAAAGTGACACTTCTCATCCGACTTCTGCTAAAATCCAGGTACGTTTGTAAACAGCTCTTTACCTTTTGACGACAGCCCGGTAAGAGAGAAGACCTTGTAGCTTTTTCAGATGCACGGGTTCTTGTGGGAACCAGCACCTCTGAGCAGGTTATTCGTTTACCTTCCAACGTCTCCTGGTTTCGCGTTGGTCATCAGAAAATATGTCAGCTTCAGGCCTCTGACTTCAAGATAACTATTCCATGAAGGAATAAACAAAGTTTTGAGCTTACGCTCGTTCTCAGTGGACTCATAACAGCCTGTTATCAGTCCTTAGCTGGACGACATGCCCTTAGCGTGTGGCTAAACGTCCATCCAGCTCTTTGGGAAAGTTCACATCTCTTTTGAAGTTCCCAGCAGACTCTTCCGTTCCAGCAACAGCTTAGAACTTAAAAAAGGATCAGAGAGGAGAGAAACTTGTCTCTTTTTCATTGGTCCACTTGTTATCACTATTCAAGGTGAAATTCAGCGCAGAGAAGGAAATTGTTTAGGAAAAGTATCTGAGTGAGAGACTTTCAGACGCTAGATGAGAGTTTTAGCTTAAACTCGACAAAAACAATTTCAGTGTAAGTCAGTTTGACATTTTAGCTGAACTTTGACACCTTTTCACTTGCAGAAATGACACATTGATGTTTCACATTTAAAGAATAACAGCATATAACATATATCATGAAAATGGCAAAAGTTATTCTTTTGATCACATCAGCCTAAAATCAAAGATAGAAATAGTCTCTTTTGGTGACTATATTCTCAGATTACAACTAATGGAATGATTTTGTGGTAAATGTCTTGCTTTACTGAGAGGTCAGTAAAGGTCATCTCTGGAACAGTTCAAAAGTACACAGGTGTCTTAAAGTGGACATGGTCATGTCCATTACATCTCCCCCCTTTTGGAAGTCATCGCCAGTCCTTGGGGATGAGGTCCAACACGAAAGGAAACCTTGAACTGTCTCTGATCTTGAAGTAATCCAGCAAGTGGAAAAGAAAAATCAAAATTATAATCCCATAAAGTTTTTGGAACTTCCATACTGTTCGGAGGTAATCCCATTGCGAAAAGCTTTTACTCCCTTGGAAAACTGAGTCTGTTAACTCTTGGAAAACAAAGTCTGTGATCCTTTGGAAAACAAAGTCTTATAATCCACAGCGGTAATTCCACAGCAGTAATTCCACAACGATTAGTTTTGTTGATTGATCAGCAACAATTGTTTTCATAATCAGCATGTAGAGGGGATCCCTCGATTGACGCAGAGGAGGCGACCCTTGGATGAAGGTTGAAGACCAAGCGTTGGAGCTGCAGGTCCCCACATCGAAGGTTGTTGGCTGGTTGGTTTCCAGTCAGTGCCACTCTGGTTCTATGTGTCATGCAATTATGTGGTTTTTTAGGTGGGCTTATGATTGGGATTTTACATTAAGCCTTACCTATATGCACCTGGTATGTAAGCTATCATGGTTTAGATCAGCTACAATTACCAATTAAGGGGTGGATCAATTCTGTAAAATTAGATATAGGGATCTGTACCTATAAAATTTTGGAGGGCTTCTGTAACGAAGGCCTCTAATTCCAAACTATTCCTCCATTCATTACTTAGTTTAGGTTAAACTAAAATAGAAAAATGAAATATAGTTTGATCTAAATGTCTGTTGTCTTTTAGACGAACGACGTAGGATTTGGTATTCCTAATAAATTTTGAAGTCTATGGCGAGACTCATCAAAATGAATAGACAATCTAGAATAGAAACGATCGAATCGGTTCAATTTAGAAATTGTGAGACCAGTGTAGTTTATGGTACCTTGAGTAGCTTTAAACTACATTGACTCTTCGACGATTGAGATTTAACAAAACGAACTGCATGTTGGCATAGTTAAATCCATATCATTCATTAACCAATGTTAATACAAAACCTTTTTGGCTGGGAGTGTTCAGAACCAAAACAATATCTCAACTAATGACAACAGTAATGACTAAACAACAAGGAAACAACGTTTCACTGCTTCGACACACTCTTGTCGTCAGATTCCAAAGTGCAACACACAAGAAAAACAGGTCTCAACTTTATGACCGAGGTCAAATTAAATCTCGTGGATTTAAACGGTTGTTAAGGTTAGTTTTTTGTTGTGGGTTTTAGGCTTAGCGTTTCTAAGTTCAAATTGGACAATGCGACTTATAGGGTGGGAAATATGGTAGTTTAAACCTGATTAGTTTATTTACTAACTTGTGTTTGGACGACCTTATTATCCCATGAAGTCGGTGTGTTTGTGAGATCTTTGTCTTTTGTGGAGTTCATTGAACGCCTTGTAAGGTTTGATCTGATTTCGATGTACCCATTTAGCAATTGGCTCTTTGCGGCCTTTGCTGATTTTGATTTCGTAGACGACTGAGGACACTTTGTCTGTTATCAGATGAGGTCCAGTCCACCTGGGCATTAGTTTGCGGGCGAGAGTTCCGGTCTCGGACCCTCCTTTCCCGGTTGCTGGGGCGAACGTATAGTACCAGACTCTGTCTCCCACTTGGAGTTCATTATGAGAGGCCTTCTGGTCGTAGTACGCCTTGCGTCCTTCAGCGGATTTTTCCAGGTTTTTCTGGGCGAAAGCAAAAGTGTTTCTGAGGTGTACATTCAAATCTTTCATGTATTGTTGTGTAGTGTAGGCTGTCGCCATGGCGGCGTCGCCTGGTTGGTACAACAGGTGTAGAGGGAGAGTCATTTGTCGACCGGTCATCATCTCGAAGGGAGAGATGCCAGTTGATGTGTGTGGAGTGGCTCTTATGGCCATGAGGACCAGAGGGAGTTTCACGTCCCAGTCCTTGTGGTTTGCAGCCACGTATTTCTTCAAAATACTCACCACAGTTCTGTTTGCTCTCTCTACTTGGCCTGAAGCCTGTGGGTGGTAGCCGACATGAAAGTTGGCCTTGACGCCTAGCGTCTTCCACAGTTCTTTCATCACTTCACCTGTGAAGTGTGTACCTTGGTCTGAGTTCACCCGAAGGGGAAGTCCAAACCTTGAGAATATATGATTCATTAACAACATAGCAGTGGTTTGTGCTGTGTCGTTAGGAGCTGGTAGGCATTCTACCCATTTGGTGAATGCACAGGTTACCGTGAGAAAATATTTATTTCCTCTAGAGCTCTTAGTGAGTGGTCCAACCCAGTCGATCTGGAGGTCAGACCATGGGAATGCAATGCCTCTGCTTTGCAGTGGTGCTCTGTGAAGTGGTCTGGTTGGCTGAAACTGGCCACAGACCACGCACCCTTCAATGTAGTCCTTGACATCCTTTTTCATTCCAGGCCAATAGGCAATTTGTTTTAATGCCGTCAGCGTGGCTTTATCTCCTTTGTGTCCTGCGGACGGGAGATCATGGGCATGAACTAACATCACCCCCCTTTGTTCATGGGGAACCACGAACACAGGTGAGGACGTTGGTCCATGAGCGAAAGTTAGGATGCCTTTGATTAGTTTTAGCTGTTTGCGCAGCTGATAAAGGACTTTAAGGTCTGGATCGGAATCCAGTTCGTCTTTAGACGGAGTGTTTTTGTCTGGATCAGTCAGGTACAGTATCATGGAGTTGATAGCAGGATCCGACTTCTGTAGTTGGATGATGTCTGGGTCAGTCAGTGCGGGTCGTACAGAGACTGCGTTGTCAGCAGGTCTGGCTGCGGCCTGTGCACGTGTGACTGCCATTACCCTGACTGTAGGTTGTGTTGGCAGAGTCTTGATTAACCAGGAGGGGTCGAAGGACCATAGAGGACCTTCGTCGGCTCCTTCTTTGGCTAAGGAATCTGCAATGTCATTGTAGTACTTGTCATCGCCTGGGACTCTAGAATGTCCTGGAACTTTCTTCCAGTAGATCTGTAAGTCGTGTGATGTCACCAAGTGATCACACGCTATGAAAAGCTCTTTGTGTTTGACCACTTTTCTGTCGCTTGTTAGGAAACCGTTCTGTTTCCACACAGCGAGGTGACAAGCGAAACTCAAACGAGCATAGTTAGAGTCAGTGCAGATGACTAGCGTCTTGATGGAGCGTTCTACTACCATCTGGAGAGCTATTAGGATTCCTGCAATCTCAGCGTACTGAGAAGTCTGAGATCCTAATTTGTAGCTGAAAGTTATCTGTTCTTGGTCTTGGAGGAGAACTCCTCCAACACCTGCCCTACAGATTTTGTCGCGGAGGAATGAAGATCCATCCACGTACAATGTTGTCATATCTTTGCAGATATTGTCATCAAAGAAGTGGTGATTCGGGTCTTCAGTTACTGGGGGTTTTACCTCAACCGGCGGCTGGGTGGCTGGTACATCTTGTGTACACTTCTGGCAGATTGCCAAGTCCGTCCCCAGATGAGACTTCTTGTTTTGACCATAACGTATGTCTAGGTTAAAACTTTGAAGCGCCATGAGCCACGTTGCAACACGTGAGTTTGTCACCACACCATCTCTGATGCGTTCACTGTTAAGAAAAGTCACTGGCTGGTGTTGTGTTTCCACAATGATTTTCTGTCCACCAATGTAGCTGGAGAAATGTTTAACTGCCCACACTGTGGTCAGTAAAGCTTTCTCACAGTCTGAGAATCTCAACTCGGGGCCTGCCATCGTTTTGCTGGCGTAGGCTACTACACGTTTGTCTCTGTCGTGTATCTGGTACAGACCTGCACTTATGCAATGAGCTGAGAAGCCCACTTCCAAGTAAAACTCTTTGTTGTAGTCTGGGTAGACTAAACAAGGGGCTGACTTGATCCTGTTTATAAGAGCGTCCATTGCCTGTTGCTGTTTGTCAGTCCAAACAAATGGTACGTCTTTTTTAAGGAGTTCAGTCAGTGGTTTCGCAAGGTCCGCATAGTTTTCGATGAATTGGTTCGAGTAGTTACACACGCCCAGAAAACTTTGTAGTTCTTTGAGATTGGTGGGGACTTTGAGATTGTCGAGGCCTTGGGTGCGAGTCAGCTGTGGTTGTACTCCGTCTGGACCTACAAGTAGGCCAACGTAGTCCACTTTGGTTCTGCACCATTGGCATTTTGACAGTGATATCTTAGCACCAGCAGTTGTTAGTTGATTCAGAACGTGGTCGATCTCAGCCAAATGTGAGTCCAGTGTTGGCTGCCTCAAAAGGACATCGTCCACGTAAATCAGTGTCCCACGCTCGTGGGCGTCTGGACATGCTTTGTTCAAGAAGATGTTGAACTCTGCAGGTGAGTTAGCGTAGCCAAAGGGACACCTGTTAAAGGTGTATTGACGGCCACCAAAAGTGAAAGCTAGTTTGTACTGGTCCTCGGCGCGCACAGGGATGGTCCAAAAACCAGAGGCGACGTCGAGGGTCGAGAAGTACTTACCATTGGTGACCTTGGGCAGTTCCTGTTGGAGTTGCGTCATAGGCCATCTGGATAAGGGAACTTGTTTGTTTAGCTTTCTGTAGTCTATAGTGAGTCTCCACTTACCATTTGGTTTTAACACCGGCCATAAAGGCGCAGAGTAAGTGCTGTTACAGTATCGGATGATACCTTTTTCTAACAGGTCATTAATGATTTCTCTGATAGGTTGATGTGCTGCCAGAGGAATCTTGTACTGTCTGACAAATGCAGGGGGAGCATTAGGCGGGGTTGGGATGCTCACTGTGTGGAGCGTGGTCAACCCACAATCCATCGAGTCAGTTGAGAATGATTTCTCATATTTTAGAAGAACTTTGCGAAGTTTGTCCCTTTCTTCATCAGTTTTCAGGGCGTCGGCTTGGGCGACCACCTGGTCAATCTGTGAAGCAACTGAGAGGGGTTCTTGTTCTTTGGGGAGCTCCAGTGAGTCCCCTTCAGTGTCGTAAAACCTGTCAACAGGTAGTGCACTGTAAGTTTGAGGGCATAGACTGTCTCCTTTGTTGAAACCGAACCTGCGGACAGTGTCCTGGTCGGACTCAGTGGGGGAGAAAAGAGCTATGGCCTGTGTTGGTTTCGTGAACAAGACTTGCCCCGTGTGTTGATTTGGGATCAAGTTTTCTGGGAGTCCTCCCAGAAATGGAATGCTTAGCTCAAAATCATGAAAATCAGTAGAGATCAACCATCCTAGCTGTGTGTTTTTTGGGATCAGTACCTCTTCTGTGCTTGTGTTGCACACAGCAACAGTCGTGGTTCTGCAGTCGAGGGTCACTTGGCATGTGGCCTCCATGGACAGTCCTAAGTTGAAAAACATAGGAGATGGTTGAAAGTATGCCTGTTTTGTGCTAATAGCTTGTCCTTTCATGATGTGACACATCACCGGCTTGTTCATAACCTGAGGTGGTACCGCAGTGTTATGGCTGTTAGCAATCTGGCAGACCTCTGGAATGGTCTGTCCAGCCTTAAGGTTCTCTGTGGTTAGCACAGGAGACTCCTTTGTGGCTGTGTCTAGTGACCACAGTACATTGTTGTTGATGTCCACTCGGACACCTAATCTTACCAAAATGTCGGAGCCTATGTAGGTTGCATGTGGTAAGTTCGGGACCACGAGGAACGGGTGATCCAGTTCTCGTTGGTTCCAGATTAGTTTCAGGTCAATGATCCCTTTTGCGGTCATTACCTGTTTATCGTTGGGGTCTAACGAAAAGCGGAAAGCCTTTTTGTTCATTTCTAGACCCAACTGTTTTTTAACCAAGGTTCCATAGAAAGCTTGGCTGATCGCTGATTTCTCCGTCCAAGGAGACAGAACAGCATCATCGGTGTGGGATCCTTGGATCTCAACACCTTTGACTACCTGTGGTAGGTAGTGTTCAGTGAGTGCTGACTGTTTCAGCTCGCAGAGGAGGCTCTCTTGTTGGGCCTTTTCTGCCTCACCTGTTGCTGAAGGTTCACTTACCGGGATTGTGCTCTCGTTGGAGGATCCCTTTGTGCCTTCCGCGGTACCTGCTGTTAGACAGTCAGTGTCACCTTGTGTAGGCATATCGATTGGCAGTGGTTGGCTCACTCTGGTCCACATTGTCTGATCGCCATAATCTATAATCGCGTCGAAGCGGTTTATAAAGTCTTGGCCGACCAAAAATGGGAATGAGTCAACGGCGGACACGTGTACCGGGTGGTATAGCGTCATTTCACCAATCTGCATATGAACCATGGCTATAGCTGTTAGGGTTGTTCTCGTCTCTGAGAGTCCCTGCAATACTACAGCACATTCTTTGAGGGGTATTTCCCTGTCAACACCGCTAGCGGCTATCCGTAGCTCCTTCAACAGTGTGGGAGACATAATGGTTATGTCAGCCCCACCATCCAGGAGGGCCTCTTCTGTGAGGACCCCTTCTAAAGTGATTGACAGGTAAGCCTTCTTAGCGGGCCCCTTCCTGATAATGTTACACAGGAACCTATCAGGTTTTTTCCGACGTTTGTTACGTCTACCATTGTCTGTGTGATTTTCATTCACCTGTACTGGTAGTGCAGTCACACATGGGTCTGAGTGATCGGTCTGTGACGAGTCATTGTCTTTGGTGAGTGAGCTTTCCCCCCCTTTTTCTGATGAGGGGCTCTCGGACTCTGTAACAATGATGTCATGGTTACAGTCAACGTCTTGTTGACTGTATGTACCCTGATTGTCAGCATCCTGACCATCAGTATCTTGGTGACTGTCAGCAATTGTGTCATTGTTGTTATTTGTGTGCTCTGAGTTACTATCAATGATAGTGCTACACATTACTCCAGGTTTGTTTTCCTTGTTTGTTTTTTTCAAACTTTCTAACAACCGACGTATGTTCTCCATCTCTTCTGAGGACAGAGGTTTAGGGCCTTTTTTCTGGAACTTCTGTGGGTTTTTCCTCGCCCCAGACTGTTCAGTTTGAGGTGCAGGAGCTGGCGCATTGCTCGGGGGTCCCCTCTGGGACCACCCTCTTTCATATGAGTCTCCTTGGGACCCATATTTCTTTTTCTTTTGGAATGCCCCCCTTTTTTGATGATGGGGTTCTTCCTCTTGATGCGGCCTGTACCACTTAGGGTCTCTGGACCCCTTTTGGTCTTTGTTCCAGCGGACACCTTCATTTTGCGGTCTGTCAGGTTGGAAATTTTGTTTATTCTCGCCTTCCTTAAAAGAGTGAGCTGGCGCTCTTGCTCCTTCAAGGTCTAGCGTTTGGTATTTGACCTTTTCACCTGGATACACTTCAACGGGTTTCTTGTGTCGCTTGTATGTTTCAAAAACACGTATAGCGCACTCCTTTAATTCACGCATGGTTTTTTCTCTGTAGTCGGCCATGAGGTTGGCCGTTGAACCAATCTCCGAATATAGATTGTTCATAAAGAGAAACTTAAAATCACGTTCATCCTCCATACCTGGCTCATTCCGATCACCAAAAAAGGCTTCGAAAAGTCTGTCATAATATGGGATTGGATGTTCATTCTGCCCCTGAGTGATTTTCAATGCGGCTTGGTAGCCAACGTCTCCCATGCGAGGAGCATATTCTTGCAGTAGAGTTTCGCAGAAAAGTTTGTAATCCTTCAAAATGGCGACTGGTTGACGCGCAATGAAGTGCTGCACTTTCCTGTTTGTGGTGAGTTTGATCAAACTGATTTTATCGTCAACCGTAGCGTTCGGATAGCATGCCAGTTTAAACTCAATGTCTTTCAGATAGGTATCGGTTTCAGTTGAACCATATTGCCCTGGCTCAAAACGTTGAACGAACTGGGAAATTTTATGGAGTCGTTCTATTGGGACAGCGAATTGAGAGCCATTAATAGTGATATACCCACCCATCTGCGCACCAGGTACACCTGTAGACATGGGGTACGTAGGTACCTGCCATTGGGTTGTCCCAGCAAATGTCTGTTGAGGTGGAGGTGGGGGTGGTGGCGGAGGGAGTAGTGCATCGGGCATGGGCGGGGGCGGTGGAGGAGGGAGTGGGTCATCAGGTATGGGAGGGGGCGGCGGAGGCGGTGGATTCTCAAGGTGTTTACTCATGAGATCCAAACATTTTCTCTCTTCTTCAAAGAGTTTGTTCATTGCTGATGCACGCTCTATTCGACAACTGTTCAGTTGGACTCTTAACCCATCATTTTCACGTTGTAACATCATGTGCTGTTCTTGTGATTTTCTATAATCATCTTGCAGCCTTGTGTACCGTAGTGATAATGATTCCAGGGTGTCCGTGCATTTGTCCAGCGCGTCTCGTGCCTCCCCACAATCCGCCTGAAGCGACTTGTACTGATGGTAATACTTATCCTTCTCCACCACACATTTTTCCAACTCACCTTGTGATTGGTCAAAATCCCTTTTTAACACTGTGCATTCTTCGTAGAGACTACGCGCTTGTTCAGCGCTGCCCATACTCGACTGTGTTAAACTCTTTACCTCCTGCTGTAAAGTGGCAACCTCCATTTGTGCTGTTAAACATGATGTAGAGACAGCCCGGCGTACAGCAGTTTCAAAGTCTAGCTTGGCCTTTAACAGAAGGCTTAATTTAGCCAAACGTTTATCTCTGTCTGCTTTCTTTTCAGCCGTTGTGGTTCCAGCTGTTACAGTTCTTAATGCTCTGTCCACATCTGTTTCCTCCATCAACTGTGTCTCTTCATGATAGTTTGTGATGGACCCTGTGAGTGAAAATAAGGCACGTTCGATCCAATCTGCTTTGGTCGGGTCGTGGCCCTCAGTTGGCACAGGCTGCCCCGTATCAGTGGTGTTAGGGGTCTCACCCTCTGTGCCTGCCATCTTTTATCTGGATTTTCAGTGAAAATAAAAATAAAAGATACTCTGTATTCGTTACTCTAAACTTTTCACTATTTGTAATAAACAGGAAAGTTTAAATGTACACAGGATAACTGTGGAAGATGATGTGTCAGAGAGAAGGAAGAGAAAGGAAAAAAAAATTGCAGTTTTCTGGAGTGAAAACTGTACTTTTGTTTGTTATTTTAAATTATTTTGTATTTAAAATAAGCAAAAATGTTCGTCTGTACCTCTGTTATTCCAATTTTTTTATTTAAAATAAACAGGAGTTATTGTTTGTGTACAGAACAATTTTAGAGCTGGTAATTCACCATAAAAATGCTGACTTTTATGATTTATTTAGAGAAAACTCATCTGTTAACGTCTTTTAACCAACAGGGGGCAGCTTCGAGTCTTAATGTTATCACGAGGAGACTGAATTTTTTATTCAGTATTTAAACTAAAAACAACCTTATATAGTTAGTTTCTAGTGTGTCCGTGATAAACGCTCGAACCACGTTCTTGTCAGAGACAAATCTATGTTGTTAGACAGTTTAGATGGCTTCAAATGAGTTTCTAAACTTTAAATGAAATCTCCGTTTGTCCTGTGAGTGTGTGAACTGCTTGTCACCCGAAGTGCACCTGGAAATGACGACACAAATAGGCGGGTCGACGCAGCGCGTCACCAGCTTCCGTTGAGCGAGGCGGAGCTCGCTAAACAGATACGTGACGTCAACCAATCAATCACAGCGTTTGTAGTTCATTCCAAGCGTTCATGGTGAATGTAGTTTCTTACCTTCGCCCAATGCAGTACCGGAAATGACGACAAAGTGGGTTGGTCGCAACGGCGTGCGTTCCCACTACAGCGAATCAGCGCTCGCTACGAGTGATTGACAGCTCACAGCTCTCGTTTTATCCAATCACAGCTCATAAACAAACGTGTACACGTAGCCTTTAACGCTACCTATTAGCACAATAGAACGCAACTTTACAGACCCTTAAAACAACTCAAACGCTTCAAATTAACTTCCCAAAATTCTGAAACGTGGCAATCACAATTAAAACAGGCACGACTTAGCTACGCTCAGTAACCCAGCACTGCAGCTGCAGAACAAACACGGACTCTCTCGGAGCGCGTCAAGGTCAGTTCCGGTCCACTTTTTCATGGAGCAGGAAACGGGTCTGACAGAACCCAGCCGACAACGTTCTAACAGTAATATGCTTTTTCGACCTGCTCTAATATGTAAAAATACCACACACAGCAATCTCGCAGATGTTAACAGCTTTTCAGGCAGTTTGACTCGGCGGTCAACAAAGCTTTGTACCGGAGTCTGTGCGTGAACTGGGCCGAACGGAACCAGAACCCCCCCACAGACCACGGGCTGACAAACTTCACCTAAAAGCTTCCACAGCGTGTTAAGGAGTTGAACAATAACAATCTC
>JBBPBX010073071.1:0-17915 GCA_038048925.1 Garcialebias charrua | reverse complement strand
TGAATTTATTATTATTATTATTATTATTTACAGTTCTTGTTAAATCCTGTCTCCCGTCTCTGCTCCCTATCATCACTAATATCATCCACTCCTCCCTAACCTCTGGCATTGTTCCCACAGCCTTCAAATCTGCTGCCATCACCCCCATCATCAAGAAACCAGGTCTTGACTTTACCAACTTCAGTAATCTTCGTCCGATCTCCAATCTGCCCTTCATCTCCAAGATCCTTGAAAAAACTGTTGCTAGTCAACTTCACTCTCACCTGTCCAACAACAACATTTATGAAGAGTTTCAATCTGGATTTCGCCCCCACCATAGCACCGAAACAGCTCTAGTAAAAATTACTAACGACCTTCTTCTTGCTGCTGACTCTGGTCTTCTGTCCATCCTCATTCTTCTTGATCTAAGTTCTGCCTTCGACACCATCTGTCATTCTATCCTCTTCAACAGACTAACCTCCATTGGCATCTCAGGTACCCCGTTAGACAGTGGTGGGCAACGCTAATCCAAAAATTAGTTCCGCTATTTCTAAAGCACTAATTAATTTATTTAGGTCCGCAATTTCAAAAGCACTAATGTCTTATGAAAATTAGGGGAAGCTAATTCTAATCCGCTAATTAAATTCAACAATTGGTAGCAGCAAGTTATGCAATATTTGCACTACACTGCCAACTAGCGGTGCATGAACTGTTATACAGTAAGTTGTTTGAGTTTCAGAGTATTTAGTTTGGTTCTCTTCAACAGGTTTGACAAGGACAAAATGTACCCATTCCAAAGTCTGTTAGCTAAACTGCAGACATATTTGGCTGTTTTTTTTTCTTCTTTTGTTACTTTTAGTACCACTAGATCGCATGTGTCAAACTCAAGGCCCGTGGGCCAAATCCGGCCTACCATAACCGTTTCTGTGGCTCTCTACACCCTAGAACTTCAAGATAACAGTTGTAAGCATGTTGCTCTCAGGTGATGGGTCCCCATCCCTACACTCCCTGGTCTCTCTGTTAATTGTCTTGCTTATCTCCTCCATTTTGTTGTCCAGGTGTTTGTGATTGTCATGCTGTGTGTTCATGTACCTGTATATAAAGTCAGGGATTTTTTAATTGATAAAGCTCTGTATATGTTGTATAACACAATCATTGTTCCACATTTAATCTATTGTATTGAGGTTTGGGGAAAAGCGTGCAAAACAATTACAAAGCCTGTTTTTATTTTACAAAAGAGAGCTGTAAGAGTAATCACCAGAAAACATTTCAGTCACCCATCAAACACCTTGTTTCTTCAGCTAAATTTATTGAAATTCCAGGAATTGGTAGAATATAGTATTTTATCAGTTATGTATAGGGCTCATAATAACACATTACCTTTAAATATCCAAAGAAATTTAGACAAAGTTATTACAATCTTAAAGGGACAGATATAAGCAGATTTGTTCCTGTCTTTGATTTTATACGTCTACCTTATAATGTTTTGCTAGTTTTTTGATACTTTGTTAAAAAAAAAAAAAATCTTTTGTTTTTTTCTCTCTTTTTGTTTTCTATTGTTTATTGTTTGTTTGTTTATTGTTTAATGAAATTCTATCACTGCTGTTCATTGTTCTTTAGTTTTAGCAGGTCGCTTTCGTAAATGAGCCCATGAGGTTCAAAAGATTTACCTGACTAAATAAAGGTTGAATGAAAAATTCATCAAACCACAATTCAGAACCAGCTTAAAGGGATGGTCTACCTCAATTCAGGGAGTTGGATTGTGGAATGTTCTGGAGAGTGATGTTAAAAATGCAAAATCAATTCATTCATTCATTCATTCAACCTTTATTTATACAGGCTAGCCTCGTTGAGTCACGGGGACTCATTTACAAGAGGGACCTGTCTCACTCACACCAAACAACCATCCACTCTCACACCTAGGGTCAATTTAGAGTCACCAATCAGCCTAACAAGCATGTTTTTTGGTCTGTGGGAGGAAACCGGAGTACCCGGAGGAAACCCACGCATGCACGGGGAGAACATGCAAACTCCACCCAGAAAGGCCCCGGACCGGGATTTGAACCGGCAACCTTCTCGCTGAGAGGCAGCAGCTCTACCAGTTGTGCCACCGTGCTGCCCAATGTATACATTTAAGAAAAAGGTCAAAAAGGACTTGCTCAAAAACTATATATGATGTAGCTTAGTGTGTTTGTGTATTACAGTTAGAAAAATTAAGTAGAGTTATTCATTTTGTGATGTAGTTTGTGTATTACAGTTAGAAAAATTAAGTAGATTATTCATTTTGTGATGTAGTTTGAAGGTTATCATTGGTTGAACAAACTGTGAAATAAATAAGGGGCAGATATAATAAGATTTCATCTTCTTTCTGCTCCTTTCATTTTATCCTACTTGTATTCTTGTATCTGATGAAACTGTTTTGTATTGTTCTTTTAAAATGAATGAATAAACATCAAATCAAATCAAATCAACGGCCCAGTCAGAGTCCAGAACCTGAACCTGAAACCTTCAGAGAGCTGAGCAGAAACCTCAAAGAACTGAAGCAACAATGGAAAGAAGAGTGGGTCAGAACTCCTCCAGAACCAGGAGAGAGACTGATGAAGTCAGAGAACCACAGAGGATTCTGCTGCTGAAGGAGGTTCTGTTGGGTCAGAGGCACAAGCTGAGGTTAAATTTTAATGATTTTAGAACTTGTTAAAGATCATCCATCCAGCCATCCAGCTAACTGTCTATCCATCCATCCATTCAGCTAAAAGTCTATTCATCCTTGTATCTGATGAAACTGTTTTGTATTGTTCTTTTAAAATGAATGAATGAACATCAAATCAAATCAAAAATAAGTCTGTATCTCTGTGTTTATCATTGTCCTGGCATTGTCTCCTGTTGCCTCTGTCTCCTGAGTTCCTTGTGATTCCCTGAGTATGTAAGTTTGCTGCCCTGTCTATTTTATGTTCTTAATTTCTGTGGCCGTCGCGGACGCCATTTTGAAGAGTCCTAATGGTGAACTACTTTTTTTAAATCCAGCAGATTTGACCATTTCGTGAAACTCTCAAGCTCAGAAAAACTTGTGCTATAACGTCAGCTATGAAATATATTTTTTCTCAGCAAAGAAATAATTGTTTTACCGTGTTTTGTTGTAAAATCCTGGCTTCTTTGGCCGTCGCGGACGCCATTTTGAAGAGTGCTAATGTGGCGAAATTCTATTTTTAAATCCAGACGCGTCGCGTAGGCCCTGAGAAACATCCATAAGTTCACCCTCCATGTTAAAAAGTCTTCGTCTGACTCTTCGAAAACAAGCAATAAGGCTCCAGAGTAACACACTGGCTGCTAACTGCTATAGAGAGAGCACACACCAAGAGACTGAGGGGGACGCTTTTTTGTCACGGACCACATCCGGCGCTGCTCGTAAATACGTTATTTCGTTTTTACTGATAGATAATTAGTTATTAGCGGTACTGCATTTTAAATAAAAATAGCACAAATCCGCTTATGAATTATAAAACTTAGTCAATCCGCTGTAAAGCTAACAGATTATTTAGCTACGCTATAAGCGGATTAGCGCAATAGCGCTACCTAGCGGTCGGAGGGCCACCACTGCCGTTAGACTAGTTCAACTCCTATCTCTCTGACCGCACTCAATTCATTCAGCTTAAATCCTTCCGCTCCCAGTCTTCCCCTGTCTCCACGGGTGTCCCCCAAGGCTCTGTCCTTGGACCCCTCCTCTTATCATTTACCTCCTTCCTCTAGGTCACATCTTCCGCAAATACGGCGTCCATTTCCACTGTTATGCTGATGACACACAGCTCTACTTGTCATCAAAACTTAACTCCACCCACCCACCCTCCATCCTCACCGACTGTCTCATTGAGCTAAATCACTGGTTTTCTAACAATTTCCTTCAACTAAACAGTAACAAAACAGAAATCATTCTCGTCGGAACCAAAAATTCAATTTCAAAATCAGAACATCTTCTTGTCCCCCTTAACAACTCTCTGCAATCCCCCTCCCCTCAGCTCAAGAGCCTAGGTGTCATCCTCGACACCAGTCTCTCCTTCACTTCACACATCAACAATATTACTCGGTCTGCCTATTTCCACCTGTGTAATATTAACCGCCTCCGTCCTTCTCTCTCACCCCGCTCCACAGCCATCCTGGTGCACAGTCTTGTGACTTCCCGTATCGATTACTGCAACTCCCTTCTCTACGGCCTCCCCAACAAATCTCTCCACAAGTTACAGATGGTCCAGAACTCAGCTGCCCGTGTCATCACTCAAACCTCCTCCTATAACCACATCACTCCTGTCCTGCAGCAGCTCCACTGGCTCCCGGTTAAATCACGCATCATCTTCAAAATTCTACTTCTCACGTTCAAAGCTATCCACAACCTTGCCCCTCCTTATCTATCTGACTCCTACAAATCTCCATCCCACCACGCTCTCTCAGATCCTCCTCTTTGCTACATCTCCATGTACCCTCTGCCTGCCTCTCCACCATGGGGAGCAGGGCCTTCAGCTGCTCTGCCCCTCACCTCTGGAACGCTCTACCGCCAGACCTTTGAAACACCACCTCCCTTTCTCTGTTCAAGACAGCCCTGAAAACACATCTCTTTAGACTAGCTTATCATTAACTTTACTAAATGTATTTTTATTATTTTGCATTTTATAATCTTTATGTATTTTATATTTCAATTTGTCACTGATAATGTTTGCACTGTATTGGTTTGTTAAGTGTCCTTGGGTGTCCTGAAAGGCGCTTTTAAATAAAATGATTATATATATTATTATTATTATTATTATTATTATTATTATTATTTTTTTAATGGGAGATGCGTGAGGTAACCACGAAACGTCGTAACTCGAGACCGTCGTAACCCTAGGACTACCTAAATTTTGGGTGTGTTGGTAGGATCTATTGGTTGGTTGTGTAGTTGTGTCGGATGGTATATTGTGTGTGTTTTTTGGATGTGCTGGTTGGTGTGGTGGATGGGTATGTTGGGTTTGTTGGCTGGATGTGTTGGTTGCAACAAATTCTGGAGGGAAACCCAGATGTCCCTCACCTCAGCCACAATCTCCAGCTAATACTCTTGTATCCCAAAGCATGCTCAGACTGAAAATAATATAAGATCCTTTTTAGTTCCAGATCTGTTCATGGGGCCTTTTTCTTGTATTACATGCCTGGAAAACCTCTAAAAGGTGGCACCAAGATGCCCTTCAAAATAGATGCTTGAACTACCTTAGCTTGTGATGAGAAGGAGCAATAAATTCAGACTCCTCCAGAATAATGGAGCTCTTCACTTTATCTCAAAGGCTGAGTCTGGTCACCCTTCAGAGGAAGTCCATTTAAGATTTTTGTATCAAGATCTCCTTTTTGTGGTTATATACTCCATACCTCAAGACCATGAGTTTTGTATTTTGGTTTAACTCTTTATGAACAAGAGTCAAGCAATCACAACTGCTAAGGAGACACCAGTCCGTCAAACCATTCCCTGCCCCATCACACAATCAATATTTGAGACTCCCACTTACTTTAATAGTGTCCGCTGGAAGCAAATAATTCCCCAAATTTGAGGTAGAATTCAACCTTTTTCCAGTTGGGAACCTGGACCTTGAACTTAGAGGTGCAACATAACTAAGGTAGTTCCCTTTCAGTCTGGTCTCTCAGTGCAACATACTTGCTATGGGAATTGCGCCCCCACACGATTACCTGAAGGAATATACTCACGCCTTTACGGCTAGGGGCGTCACCGCCGCGCCAGAGGCCCCGTCCTCTGGGTACTTAAGCGGCTTGCGCCCCTCCATCTTTCTCTTTTTTGCCCTTCACCTCGCTTAAACCTGAACTACCTCTTCACGGGACTTCTCTGCTGCTTCATCGCTCAACCAGAGGTGAGCTTGCTCCCTACACAGAGCGCACAGATAATTATTCCTGCGTACTACTGGATTAGCGAAAGCTATTCCGGCACTTTTCTCTTAACCCCAAAGTATTTTCTTCTCCTCTCTCAACAGGTTGCTTCACTCGACGGCGCTAACTACGCCAAAAGAAAAAAGCTACCTCGCTAAATCCTAGCGAGCTAGCCAGCGAAAGCGATGCGACGGAGGAGACATTTCAAGAAAAAAGAAAAAGGATTCTGGAAGGACTCGCTCATCTCATCTCGGACATGCCTCCGGAGAAAGGAAAACGAAAGGCGAGACTTCCAAGGAAAACCAGCGGGACGGCGAGCCCAACTTTGCGCGCCTGTCCCAGCGGATGCGGCTTCTCCCTCGCAGCAACGGACACCCACAAGGCCTGTCCAGTCTGCCTGGGTATGCTTCATGCAAAAACAGCACTGGATACGCCCGACTTTTGCCCACATTGCAACCTCATGATGGATGCGGTGCTGCGGCATCGGGTTGACCTCGTCGCCAAGGCCATGGGCTCTTCAGCAACACTAGCAGACGCGGACACTACGGAGACACTCACTCCCACGCCGGAGTTAGAGAACATGGCTCTACATGACAGCACACGTGTCGAATGGGGCGACAGCCCTTACGTGTTGGCTCCCATGGTGGACCTAAAAGTTGAATTTGATACCCGGGGTATGATGAACGAGGACGAGATCTCGATTTCAGCCTCGGGCGAATTTTCAACGGAGGAGGCGGACGTGGAACTGGAGGATCAGGGCGAAGATCTCTCCAAGACCCCTGTACCTGTGGTCCCAGAAACTGACTTTTCCATCCCTGCTCGGTTCGATTTGTGCCACAGAGCACCGGACGCGCTGCACATCCCATGGCCTGAACCTCCGCCTCGCCAACAGGTCACAAGGCTGCCAGGAAACTATTTTTACTCGAAGCAGCAGGCCGCCACAAGGCAAAAGATGCCCGTGTTCCAAGACTTCCTCACAGAACTAACGTGCACCTGGACTCAACCACAAGCCCCTATGCTTCTCCCCCTCTCACAGTTCCTCGACGTGGATGGGATGGATGAAGTGGGAATAGCTAACATGCCTCAGATTGAGGACACACTAGCGTCTCACCTGGCTCCTAAATCATCAGGAACAAAACCAACTCTTCCCAGCAAGGCTTTTCGAGCCTCAGCATCTCTACTCGAGAAATGCTACAGGGCTCAGGGACTCGCGGCAAGCGCCATGAATGCGTCCGCGTTAATGCAAGCTTACCTGGCCGAAAAACTTCAACAGCTCCAAACAACAACGGACAAGCAGGTGGCTGCCAAATTGCTGGATGATGCCTGCAGATCAACAGACTTTGTGCTCCGTATGATGGGGACAGCTGCTGTTGCACAGGGCAGGGGAATGGCGGAAGTGGTCATCGTGATCCGCCACCTCTGGATGACTCTGACGGATCTCCCGGAGGGACAAAGCTTTCCTTTTCTCCACCACTCGATAGAGCCGGCTGGATTGTTTGATAAAGCTTTGGAGCAAATTCAGACCAAGTTGAAAAGACGCAGACAGGCGGAAGCTCTCTGGGTGGGCATTCCCCAGAGAAGCTTTGCCCCCCCAAGGGAGTCTGCTGGCAGCAGACCTGCGCAGTCTCTGCACCACTCAGCAACCCGTGCCCCACTGCAGAAGCGGCTAGCATACGAGGAGGTGCCCAGGCAAAGACCGCCGCAGGGCTCACCTCGTACCGTACCGAACACGCATGGTGCAAAAACAGGTTTGTTCCCCGCCAGGCGACCAAGCACAGGGCCTCCTCGGTGAATCGTGACAACAGACAGAAATGTGCCTGATGAACCATATCCACGTTTCCACGTTACAAGGTCACCCGCCCACGTGGTAAAGGGAATGATCCCTTCATGTCCAGACTTTGCTTGTAACACAGTACAAATAGCGGGTTTATTTACAGCATGCACAAAGCATGCTTTCTCTGCTGTGAGTGACATAAAATCATGTACGTCATTGCACATAAGCATGAATAAAGTTCATGAAACAGCTATTCTCTGTTTTATTGACTCTAAAAAAAAAACAACAACAACAACAACAACACACAAATATCTTCAGCAAACCAGGTATTTCTGGCCTGCAAGCCGTCATAAAGAGAGAGGGCCTTTTTCCCCCTCTCTCTCACGGCCCACGGGGTATTAGCATAATTAATAAACCCCAACAGAGTGCCTCTGCAATGAGCAGACACAGAGGCGTCTGCGAACCCCCCCTCCCCCCCACACACACACACACCTCACAGGAAGACAGGTGGGGAGGGTCACGTGCTCAAGCCCTCGTTCCGTTGTGAACAATGGAAGAGCCAAAACACTAACCAGACGAACATGTGACATGTCCGCACCTCAGAGAGGCAAGCTGACAGAGTCTGACAACGGGGGGGGCACATCAGACGCCCTCAGGCAGCCACAAACTTCACACCTTCACAACAGTGACTGTGTTCAGCCTGTTGTGGAAGAAAACAAGTCAGAGCCAAATCAGATCTCTCTTCCTGTTTTCCAAGAGGGACTGTGCTCTTTTTCATCAAATAATCTGAAGTCTGCCAAACCAAAAGGAACACCCCCATGCTCGCACAGTGCAGCCGCTCCTTTGTTATTAACGAGGGACACGTAATGCCAGAGTAGTACTCAGACAGCACGTCTCCTCCCGTTCTGTGCTGATCCAAAACTGCTTTCAAAAATAATTCCTCCAGAGGGTGATACACGGACCTCGGTCGGTTTACCTGGTACCAACTCTCCATTAAAGCCAAGGACAAGTAAACTGGACCATCTCAGGAAATGGATTGGAGTTAGGAGATCTGCTCATTTACATAACTCGCAGCCTCACAGTAGGACACCAAACTTGAAGGAGGAAAATAGATTTTCTGCTCCAAACCTGTCTAATAAGGTTGACAGGTTACATCGGCCCTCAAATAACCCTGAGCAGTGTAACTTGGGAGCATATCAGCAAGGGGGCCACCTTCCCAATCTGGTTGACCCCCAGGGGTTAACAGCCTCTGTGTCACCAGAAGGGGCAGTACAACCACTTAGGCCAGGAACTACCAAAAGTCTCAGCTTGTTGGCTGAAAAGAACAGGTTGATGTCGTCAGGATTGGCAGAAAATGTGGTATTGACCATACAAAATGCCCGTGCTGGATCAACACAATCTTTATACGTACAAAAGTGGCGTATTTTTGAAGCCTGGTGCTCAGAAGGAAATATTATTTCTTATGCATGCGACTTGGCTCAACTCCTGACTTTCCTTCAGGATTTACTAGAAAAAGGTCGTTCTTATTCAACGATTAAAGCTCCGCTGACATCATCTTTTAACTTTCCATAAAATGGCACAACATATATATATAATAAGATTGACCTCTGATCGTTTTTGCTAAAACAATGTGAAATTAATGAAAATTCCTCTCCAAAATAGTTTAAAATTAGCGCGTTTTTTTACACGGTAAATTCGGGTTTTTCCGGTCACGTGATTGTGACGTAAGATACAGATCTCTGCTCCAACGGCACATTTCATACAATGTAGAAAGATACAAACGCATCCGTCGAATTTAGCCATTTAAAACTTTAGATTTTAGCGATTTGGCTTCAGTTCGTGAAGAAGAAGTTATTTTGAGTGATAAACAACAAACAGCAATGTTTCTTTTGTCCGTGTTGCTTTTTTTTCAGGAGAGGTTTCACATACATGAAGTGAGCACCAGATGTCAGCAAAGCAGAGCAATCTACAGTGCTCTGTAAGAGTTATCACGATAGCTTTGCTGACATCTGGTGCTCACTTCATGTATGTGAAACCTCTCCTGAAAAAAAAAGCAACACGGACAAAAGAAACATTGCTGTTTGTTGTTTATCACTCAAAATAACTTCTTCTTCACGAACTGAAGCCAAATCGCTAAAATCTAAAGTTTTAAATGGCTAAATTCGACGGATGCGTTTGTATCTTTCTCCATTGTATGAAATGTGCCGTTGGAGCAGAGATCTGTATCTTACGTCACAATCACGTGACCGGAAAAACCCGAATTTACCGTGTAAAAAAACGGCGCTAATTTTAAACTATTTTGGAGAGGAATTTTCATTAATTTCACATTGTTTTAGCAAAAACGATCAGAGGTCAATCTTAATATATATATATATATATGATCATATAATATATATATAAATATATGATCAGAGGTCAATCTTAATATATATATAAATATACAGTATATATGTGTATGTATGTATGTATGTATGTATGTATGTGTTGTGCCATTTTATGGAAAGTTAAAAGATGATGTCAGCGGAGCTTTAATTTTACTAGATTAAAATTTAGCAGGAGCTAATTCTGCTAAAGATTTTCAAAGTTGGCAAAAATGCTAATCTACTACATGGAAAGTTAGCTCCACTATTGGTGGAACTTCACCAGATTATCTAAAGGACATTCTTGTTCCATACTCATCCACCCGGTCTCTACGGTCACAGAACAGTCATTTACTTCACATTCCGAGAACCAAATTAAGGACCATGGGAGACCGGACTTTCAGTGTGGCTGCCCCCCGCCTATGGAACTCTCTTCCTGACTGCCTGAGGGCTCCACAGTCACTGGTTAACTTTAAGAGCGGGTTGAATGAAGACCTTTCTTTTTAAGCGAGCCTACTCTGCCTCCTCATGATTCTATCTTTGATCTAAGTTGATACTGTTATTGGTTTTACTTGTTTTATCACTCGTTTTATTTGACCTTTAATTTTGTTGCACTTTGTAGCACTTTGAGATTTTCATTAATGAAAAGTGCGTTATAAATTAAATTCATTATTATTATTATTATTAGTGGGTTAGCAGAACCGTGCTCACCACAATGTATGCCCAAACACATATAGGGGTAAAGTTATAAAAAATAAATAAATAAAAAGTTTTGCACAATTAGCACTTGAGGTATGTTTTGGTGTTTATTAGCTACTACCACACCACATGGTTGTAGGTTTTTTTGGTGTATGTTTGCTAAAGTTACTTAGCTGTGGTGACCATCTTGAATCGATTACAGGTAGTCCTAGACTTACGACATAGATCCGTTCCTATGCGGCGGCGTAAACTGATTTTCGACGTAAGTCGAAATATATGTACATACTGCACCATATACATGTACTGTACAGTACTGTATTACCAAGCACTTAGCCTATCCTAACAAAGTACCCTACATAATTATCAAAAAACACATAAGTTTGGGAGCCGTAATGAAGGGAAAAAAGAGTAATGGCCTACTGGGATGCTGGTGACACCATATTCCTCCGTCCATCTGCCGTATTCTCTATTACGTTTACGACGTAAAACTGCCGTACAGCTCGGTCCATCTGCCGTATTCCCCATTCTGTTTACGATGTAAAACCGCGTTCACAGTACAGTTTTGTTTGTTTTTTGAATGTCCAGAGGACCAGACTTAGCTTTTTTAGAGAGTACAGTGCAGTATTCCGCCGCCGCTACGTTTATGACGTAAAACCGGAAACTGCGTAACTTGGCTTTTCAAAATATATTCTTTTTTATTTTTTAATGGGAGATGCGTCGTAACCACGAAACGTCGTAACTCGAGACCGTCATAACCCGAGGACTACCTATAACTCCAAATGTAAATTCTAGATGTATTTTTAAAGTTTTTTTTTTTTTCAGCAAATTCATCTAGTGGTTCTTTAGATATTTTGCTAACAAGACAAACATCCACACAGGCATGGACAAAGAACATTATCGCCTACCCTGAAGGCAAAAGGGGAATTAAAAGACTTTTATTTTAGGGAATGTTTCAAGGAATTACATAGCCATCTGACACGATGTGCTGTTTGCAGGTTTCACAGGCATAAGTGATGATACGTGTCAGCTAAAGGTGAGAAATATGAGAACTCGAGTCATTTGCACAAATGCTTTTTAATTATGTGTTGCATTAACACACTATAAATTCTTCCCACCAATATTAATATCTTGCTTACGCTGCAGAGCCCTGACACATCCTTCAAAAGTTCTAAAATAATCTGAAGCAAAAATTTGAATATTTACAGAGAAACTGAGGAGTTGGCTACGTCAAACGAGGGCTCTCTAGAGCTGATGTCTTTTAAAAACTTTCATAATTGGTTAAATTCAATTCAAGTTGCAACAGTTAAATAAAAGTAATTAATTTGAAGCATTTTTAAGTGGCAGTGAAAGTTGTTGCAAGCAAAAACACATAAAATAAGGCAGTATTGATTTTGGCACCAGTCTTGTTTTCAAAATGAGATCTAGAGAGAGTTTTTATTTAATGCCTTTTAATTAGCCAAGAGGAAGAATGAAGAAAACAAAAGAGGCAGGGTTCTGGTGTCATGCTCTCCTCTGTGTATTGTGAGCCGTCGGAGGATGTTTTACTTCTTAAAAAGGTGTTCCAGTTCCCTGTCCCTGGAGCGGAGTCATGTTAGAGGGTTTCTGCTGAGGAAATCACTAACCAGCCTGAACTAATGGCTACTGACAGAAGGGCGGTTTAGAAGGGGATGCAAGAAGGGCGTAGCTGGAAAACGTTAAGGTAGATAGGTGGGTGAAGAAAATGGTTCAGTGAATGATACAAAGCTTTGATTCTTTATCAGTAGAAATTATATGAGATGGTATGTTGTGAGAGATTTGAGAATTTGAGCTGTTGCAATAAAAAAAACTAAAACGTTGCATGCGGATGTTTAAATTCTCATGTCTAAAGGAACTAGCCAGTTGACTGTCCTCGTCACTATGTTCAGAAACCTCTTAGTTTCCATGTAGTCTGGTGTTGTTTTTTTTCTTCCTTGTATTGCAGATGCAACACCAAAATACATGTAAACTCTTTATCGGGGGCAGGCTTGTGTTAAGCAATCCTCTTCCATTTTCTATAGCTGCCGCTGCTGCTTGTGGATTTTTCCTGTTTTTCTTTGCTATTTTCTTGAGCCCCACTTTGACTTCATATGACATTTTTTCTGCTCACTGCTGATTTCTTCTGCATGGTGTTGGATTGTCAGTTCTGATGATGCTGCAACCTCTGATTCGTCTCAGGCCCTGAGGGCTTTGTGTTGTGTGCTGGTGCGTTTTGGTGGTCAGAGATCCTGCCTGTCATTTTAAACATGTTGTGCTGTGGGCACACAGGACCATCAAAGACCCCCTTTTTTTGTTCACATCAATCAATGTATCTTCAGGTCAGCTAAAACGGAATAGTTAGAAGTCATTGCACTGTGGAGATGTCTATGAAAACATTTTTGGTAAATTAGCAGTTTCAGCTAGGCTGGTTCAGCTAGTTATTAACTAGAATTCTTTGTAGGAATTCAGATTTTTTTTTTTTTTCCATTCAGTCAACCTTTATTTATCTAGGTTAGTCTCACTAAGTCACAATGACTCATTTACAAGAGACCTATTTTAAACAAAAAACACAGATGAGGTACACACAGCAATAATTATTTATATAGAAGCATATAATAGAGGTGATCTAAAACAAACTTAAAAAAAACATGTTTGTAAATAATGTCACCATAGTCGATGGACGGACGGAAAGTAGCAGTTATAAGGTGTTTCCATACCGTTCAGAGTTAGATAGGATCTATTTCTAAAAAAGAAACCTAATTTTACTTTCAATTTTTTGATCAAGTTTTTTATACGAGGTTTAAAAGAGATGTGCATTGACCAATATTCCCAAGTATCAGAGTCAGAGTCAGAGAATCTTTATTGTCATTTTGCACCGCATGTGGTACATGTGATGAAACGAGATTATGTACACAGGGTCCCAGTTACATCCAACAATAAAATGTAAGAGAAGAACAGTAATAACATCTAAGATATGAACTAAGAAAAGCATCAACTAAAAAAATACACTAAGCACTAATAGAAAACATTACTCTAAACAGCAGCACGAACATCAGTCTGTATGAGCAGATGGGCACGAATGAACACAGCAACATGAAACAGATCAGCAGCAACATGAAACAGATCAGCAGCAACATGATGTGATATTTCACAGTGATTATTCTGGTTATTTATTCATGAGTCTAACAGCCTCAGGGTAGAAGCTGTTCCTCAGTCTAGTGGTTCTACACTTGATGCTCCTCAACCTCCGTCCTGAGGGGAGTGGGGCAAAAAGTGTGTGTGCTGGGTGAGTGAGGTCTTTCATGATGCAGGTGGCTCTCTTCCTGCATCTGGAGGTGTAAATGTCTGTGATGGTGGGGAGACTGACTCCAACAGACTTCTGTGCAGCCTTCACCACTCTCTGCAAAGCTTTTCTTTCTGCAGCTGTGCAGCCTCCATGCCACACGTTGATGCTGGAGCACAGGATGCTCTCCACTGCACACCTGTAGAAGGAGGTGAGGACTGAGCTTCTCAGACCAGCTCGTCTCAGCCGTCTGAGGAAGTAGAGTCTCTGATGACCTTTCTTGATCAGGCTGGTGGTGTTGTTGCTCCAGCTGAGGTTATCATTCAAGTGTACACCCAAGTACTTGTAGCTGGAGACCACTTCCACCGCAGATCCTCTTATGTTCAGTGGGGTGTGGGTGTGTTTGTTCCTTCTGAAGTCCACAATCATCTCCTTTGTCTTCTTCACATTTATGTGAAGGTTATTCTCTTTGCACCAGCTCTCCAGGTGTTTCACCTCCTGTAACTGGACTCATCATTGTTTGTGATGCAAGTATTTGTAAGAATTGACAAAGTCAATAGGAAAATAATTCGTAGGTAAGATAGAAGGAAGAACTGCTGGTACCGACTTCCTGTTTGAAAACAACATCCTTTTGGTTTTATCAGCATTTAGCACCAGTTTGGGACAGAACTAATCTAACTGAATTATGCTGAATGCCGACTGTAAAAGCTGGAAAACCTTAGCAACTGATTTAGCTCAACAATAAGCAACTGTATTGTCGTCATAGAAATGTAGAGATGTGTCAGGGATTCTCTGACCTATATTACTTATGTGCGAAGAGAGTGGGTCCTAAGACTGACCCCAAAATTACACCACACGCGGCTCCGCCCCGCTCCGGTCCGCAGGTCGCAGCTGAGCGAGTCCAAAGCCCACTGCCTCCGCTCCGCTCAGGTCCGCCTGGATGCGCCGCTCCGAGACACGTGCGAGATCGCGCGATAAATCAAGTGATAAATAAGTTCATTCGGTGGAAGAAGGAGAACAACTGTAGAGAGACTGCTGCCTTGATCTTCTCTCGTAAATGAGCTACATGGTTTGAGCAACAGGAAGTGATGTTTACATTTCAGAATAAAATACTTTATTTATTTATTTCTTGTATTGCGTTTGTAGGCGTAGTCATAGTCATAAATATAATAGTTTAGTCATAGAATAGTCATAAATGATAGTTTGACAGCATTTTTGTACAAATAAATCCGTATAGAGCTAGGATTAGTCCGCCCGTGGTGATTTTATTTTGTAAATACGGAAGTTGTGCTCGTTCCTTTTCCTGTTGGTGCGACGTAATCTTCAAAAGTTGACTCCGGCACAGCTCCGGCGTCCGGCAGAAATAGAAAAATTTCTAATTTTGACGGACTGCCGTCCGCTCTCCGCAGCTCGCCGCCGCCGTGCGGAGCCAGTGTAAACTCTGTCATTGATTATAAAGGGTGCGTATTTGCTGCGGAGGTCGGACCGGAGCGGGGCGGAGCCGTAACGCGTGTGGTGTAATTTTGGGGTGAGCCTTGTAGTACACCATTGTTGACGGGGCAGCTGTAGTTGAGTGGTTAGAGTAGTCGTCCTCCAATGCAAGAGTCGGGGGTTTGATTCTACCAGCAGTCACATGTCGAAGTGTCCCCAAGCAAGACACTGAACCCCTCATTGCCTTCGATGTGTGTCCCATCAGTGTATGAATGTGATAAAGCACTGATTAATCTTTGTACCGAAATAGTAGAGTGCTGTATGAATGGGTAAATGAGGGCACAGATTGTAGTGTAAAGCACTGTGAGCATCTTGATCTCAGTACCAGATTGCCCAGTCCATGCATGCCAAAGTGTTAAACAGAGATCTTGCATGTTCTGTTAAGTGCTCAGAGTATGTGATGGGAGTGACTCTCAGCTACTGCTACATCATATTTTAGCTGAACATTTCTAAAATTGTGTTATATCTATTTTTATTTGCCAATTTTGATTAGCTGTGACGACTATCTTGGATGAATTTGACTTAAAATGTTAATTTGATGTAGATGCACATTTAATGATTGCTTTCTGAGAATTTCACTTAAATTCAGTAGTTAATATAAAATAAAATAATGTTAACATATATTTCTCTTCATTCCACATGCACAACTTGCTGCCTTTGAAAATAATTACCATAGCTCTGTAGAAAAACTGTGTTTGTGAGGGGAGTTTAAGAAATGACACATACTTTTGCCCATCAGCCACCCTAAAGCAATTTATACATTTTGACGGGTATCCCATATTTCATCTTTATCCACTCCTTCATAAGAGGCAGACAGAGTCGCAGAAGGCAAGGAGAAGGATTACCAGCTTTAAGGCTGCAGGCAAAGATCTTTGTCACTTTTTCCCATGTCAGTGTCTCTTTGCACATCTCTCTCTGTCTTTTCTAATATCTGCTCTAAGTCTGTGGCCCTCTATTTTAAATAGGTCATAGCTGTACAGTGTACCTAGAAATTTCATTTATTACCTTCTTCTTCTTCTTCTTCTTTCGGCTTTTCCCTTTTTTAGGGGTCGCCACAGCGAGTCATCCTCCTCCACCTCACTCTGTCCTCTGCATCCTCTGTCCTCACTCCAACTACCTCCATGTCCTCTCTAACTGCATCCATATATCTCCTCTTTGGTCTCCCTCTTTGTCTTTTTCCTGGCAGCTGCATTTCTAACATCCTTCTACCAATATACATGTACAGGATTACCAGCTTTAAGGCTGCAGGCAAAGATCTTTGTCACTTTTTCCCATGTCAGTGTCTCTTTGCACATCTCTCTATGTCTTTTCTAATATCTGCTCTAAGTCTGTGGCCCTCTATTTTAAATAGGTCATAGCTGTACAGTGTACCTAGAAATTTCATTTATTACCAATCATACTAAATCATAATTTTATTTGTTTTAATATTCTACATTACCACACTAAAAATGTGCCTTCTGGAACTTGAGCCTGTATACAGTAGATCATAAACTAGCAATGTGGGATCATTGAACCTGAATTAAATTTATTCAGGGAAAGAAAATAAAAATAAAAATAACTTCAAGACCCAGTTTAAAGTTCAAAATTAGGAAACGAGTTCACAAGCCTTGGCCAAAGCAAACAAGGAGTTAATCTTGGACAGAAAGGCACAGTTGGCTTATATACTGTAACCGTTTGCAGTTGACACAAACCTCATCTCAAATGTCCAGGGTGGTATTGTATTTATGTGAGGAGTTACTGATTTCTGCTGTTTAAATGTTGCATACAGGGTTAACTTAATACGGTCCTAAAATTAGGCAGCAGAACAAACTTATGAATTATCTCTGGCTACCAATGACGAAGCATAATCTCTCAACTGTATAACTGTACAGTATAATTATTTTCTGTTTTGGACAATAAGTTATTTTAAACTGGAGCATCAAAGAGTTTATTTGGGTAGATATCACCTGCCAGACTAAATCCCTTCTGAAGCAGCTATATTAACATTCAGACAGACTGAAAATGAGTCAATCTGTTGCAGTAAGACTTCAGTTATCTGTCCTGCTGTAGTGTCTTTGAATCAAGCAATGGGGTCTCTGGCTCATGGGAACACTCTCAGTGTGAGGGGGAACCTGGCTAAAGGTGAAATATTTGGCCTTTTTTAAACCAAGTCAAAACGATTTTTGAGGTCTCATTGAAATGTCTGACAGATTTGGTCAAATAGGTCACAACCTTTCGAAGCAGCTGCCTTTTCACCCATTCTGAAAAGCCTTCTGCTCTGCTGGAAAGAAATGTACAGTAGCTATAATAAATACACAAGTATATACAACCGGTTATCTAGTGTTTTTGTGTTGTGAGGTTTTGTAACTCAAACTGAAATAAATAACTTACAGTATAATGGTGATATTGTAATGCTAAGATTTCAAAATGGGTTTATAGGGTTTATATATACAGTACT
>JBBPBX010073070.1:0-16694 GCA_038048925.1 Garcialebias charrua | reverse complement strand
CATGCCCTGCGACCTATAGAGAGGTGAGACCTATTTATGGATTTTCCCCCATGTTTTTAGACCCATTTTTGGCTCAGATATGACCGTTTTTCATTTTGGCCAAAAATGGTGCAGTACCACTTTTGGCCGCTAGGGGCGCAGGCACCAGAACCGTAGTGGCTGGCTTCAGAAAGGCTGGCATCCTCCCACCGTCAGCTGGAGCTGCTGAGGACTCAGACAGCGGTGAGGAGGAGGAGATGGAGGGACAGGGACCTTTGACGACGGGAAACCTTCCTCGTTCTCTGGCTGAACTTTTTGCAAGCGATACAGAGGACGAGGAATTCGAAGGGTTTGAATAAACAGTTTGTTTGAATAAAAACCGTAGAATAAATATCTGTTTCTGTCATCTTTATGGGTGGGTGAGCGTGTAGTAATTTTAAAGCCGCTTTATTTATGTCGTTGTAACCGTCAAAGTGCATTTATTAACAAAAGTTAAACTGAGACACACTCTTACAATATTGTCAGCTAACAAATATATTTTTTTAGGTGTTTATCTTGCTAAAATTAAAATAGATGCAGGTCTGTTCGCTCGCTCACAGCGGGTCTGCTCTGTGGGTGCGCGCACTGGTTTTGTTTACGTGGTAGCGAAACTATTTAAATTCAGCTTATTTGACCATTATAATCATTTTATTAACAAAAGTTAAACTGAGACTCACTCTTACAATAATGTCAGCTAACAAATATATTTTTTTAGGCGTTTCTGTTGTTAAATTTTAACGAAATGCAGGGTTTCTGCCCGCTGCGTGCACACGTATCATCAGACGTAGCAAAACAAATTTTTAAATCCAGCTCATTTCACAATTGCGTTCATTTATTAAGGAAAAGTTAAGCTCAGACACATATTTGCTATAATTTTTAGCAAACAAATAATTGTTTTTAAGTGTTAATCTTCTTAAAGCCTTGCTGTGGCAGACATTTGCAGCAGAGCTAAACACTCGGACCACATTTCCGGGTTGTCTCAGCGGTGACGCGTCACGTCAGCGGTGACGTAGGTGCGACTTATATAAAGGTGCGACCTGTTTATGGATTTTTCCAATTTTTTGACAATAATTGGACAAAGCGACTTATATAAAGGTGCGACCGATTGTCCAGAAAATACTGTACTTTCACCTGGAAACGCAGCCAAAATACGCCCTCTGTTCTCAACATGAGCAGCTGTAATTCATGCTTTTGTGTTGTCACACTCGGATTATTGCATCTTCCTTATTCTTGTTTAAGCCAAGACTCACATATAGTTGTTGCAAAACCATTCTGCAAACCCCCATTTTGTCCCACAACACCGCCGTCCTCATCTTTGTACATTGGCTTCCTATAAAACTCAGGATTTGATCTGAGCTCCTCCTCCTTATCTATAAAGCAAAAACAGCTTTTTTGAATTATATTTATATTTGATTAAAGTAACAAATATGAGAGGTTTCATCTTTGTTCTCTGATCTTTAAAACCTTCGGTTGTCAGAATGAACAAGGTCACCCCCTCTCTCGTCTTTTGTCTTCATGGACACCAAATTCTTTGTTTTTTTCCACACACAACATATCGCAGGCACACAGCCGCTCTCGTGTTTTTATTTTCAGCGTCTCAAACCAAACGGCTCAGTCTGCTGCAGATGAGAACAGAGGAAGAGTGTCTGAGGGACGACGGGCTTTGCCACGAGCCTTTCGGCTAGCTCAGAAAGCAGCTTAATGTTGGATTACATAATCCCACGCTCCCCTGATCTGCTAAAGCAAGAGTTACAACTCTGGTCTCTGATACAGAGACGATGGAGCGGGTACAGAAACGTGATTAGATTTTAATACAGTGAGCCAATTCAGGTGGTGGGTGAACCAGGTAAAACTGGTTTGGCCATGGAAATGCATAAACTGATTATGGATCTGTAATGGCAAATTATTTTTAATTAAGACTGTGAGCCCAAGTTACTTTACAAACCTGAAATAAATAAAGAGATAAGTTATCTAGACGTTTCAAGTTATTATTTTTTTTTTGGCTGCTCCCTTCTTCAGGGGTCACCGCAGCAAACTAACTCGTCTGAAGATTTGGTGATTATTTTTACACCGGATGTCCTTCCCGACACAACCACAGACCACCAAGCTACCACAGCCCTCTGTGTGGAGCAGATGGTGTGGGTTAAGGGCTTTGCTCAAGTGCCCAGAGTGGGGAAAATGAGGGTGGAGGCAGGTGTGGGTGCTTCACCTTCCCCACTCACATTTTGATGTCGGTACGGGGAGTTGAACTGGAGGCCTTCCAATCATTAGGTTCACCTTCTCTAACCTCTGTGCCACCGCTCCCCTTTTAAGTTTCAAGTTAATAGAGAATATAATTTGCTTTAAATAGTTTGGAGTTTGTCTCAGAATGAAATATGACACTTTGTTATTTCTGAGTAAATATACTTTTGTTATTTTGATGGATCCGGTCCTAGTCATTTTAGGTTTATACCCCAAGGGTCACAAATATAGCCAAAATAACCATATTTTTGATAGGTATGTGTCTTTTACATGCTAAAAAAAAATCAATTATTTGGAAAAATGCCAGTAGCCCAAGTGTCACATTTTGTATCAGATAAATGTTGGCAACTTCTCCTCTGGAGAGAGTAACATACCGTATTTATCGGACTATAAAACACACTTAAAATCCTTTAATTTTCTCAGAAAACAGTGAGCCTTATAATCTGGTGCACCTTCTGGTTGTGCTTACTGACCTTGAACTGATTTTGTGGTACACAGCGCTCAAAAATCTGTCAAAACTTTTAGTTTCGCTTAATGCGCCTTATAATCCGGTGCGTCTTATACTGTAGTCTGAAAAATACTGTACATACAGAAAAGGAAGCAGGTGCAGTGTGAGGAGGCTTGGGCTCCATGGTACTCGTTTGTTAAGATGCAAAATTTACAGATGAAGTATGAGGCTGGTATGACCCTGATAAATAAGATTCATGGAAATTAAGAATTTTTGAAAGTGTGAACTGTTAAAAAGCTTGTATGTAAATATGTATATGTATATCTGAGAATCTTTTTTATTTTTTATGTTTGCTTGCGTGTTGGTTCTGTTGTTCCACTGAGTGCTGTTTGACCCAATTGGTTTGGATCATTTATTTAGAAACGGAACATACATAGACTTGGACTAATGAAGCGTGGCTTGTATATAAGCATGTGCGTAAATATGCATACAGTACATGTATAAATCTTTATTGCAACCGAGAGCCCAGCAAATGTATACATTGCTTCTATGTAAATTCACAATGAAAAATATTTAATGTTAAAAAAAAAACTACTTTTCTTTGATTATGAAATTAAAAAATGAGACTCTTCAAATATCTGGAAATTGCAGAACAACAACAACAAAACTACTGCTGGTATTATTAAAAAAAAGTGATTTTGAGAAATAAATATCCAACTTCATCAAAATGCTCAAAATATACATAATTTACAGTAAAAAAAGTGTTTTTCACAAAATAATTTTAGGACAATTTTCAACATTACACCACTGAGGCCAGCAGAAACAAGTGAAACTACATGAATGTGTTAGGCTTGAAGCAGTGATCAGTATTGTGAAGGAGCCGTCCTCTAAAAATCCTAGTTTTATTCCTCTTTGCTGACAGATCTAACATTTGTTCCACTAATCTTTATCTAAACTCCATCTGTTAATCCACCGAGGCATAAAACACAGCAAGCAACAGTGTGTGGGGCCCATCAGATTTAAAAAGAACATGTTTTCTACATTAAATTTCAACTTAATCTAAAAATCCTTTTATACATATTGTTGTAAAAATAAAGACATTTTTAACAGATGTGAAATTATCGTTTACCTCATGTCTCCTAGCTTCCTGGTGATGGCGCTGCCGAGGTTACTGAAGGCAGCTGTGGTTTTATGTCCAGCTGTGGACAATGTCTCCGACGTCTTCTTGTACCTGACAAGCGCAAAGAAACAAATGTTGAGTATTTACCATGAGGTTATTCAGTCTGAGTGCAGCTCACCTCCATATGAGGAAGTAATTATCATTCAAAGCATTTACAGAGGACGAAATTTTTTTTTTTTTTAATATCGGGGCTTTCAGATTCAGATCGTCAAGTCAAAGTAGATTCTAAGCTGTTTAAATTATCTACATAAACATCACACGTACAAACATGACCTTACTTTCATTTTTTAATCCCAAATTCATCCACAAAAAAAAAGAAGCTAATTTGAAATAAATTCCAGTTCACATCTTTTGTTTTCATTATGTTGGTGTGTGGGTTTGCATTGACCTGTGGATCAGATACAGCCCCTTTAACCAATCACACGGCAGCGTTAGCCCAGAGCTCACGCTCCTGTGGTCACACTGGTTCATTATGGATGAGGACGGAGGCCGAGTGTGTAAAGTGATTCTCAGAATAAAGTAACGGGATAAGAAAAGAAGCCTTTATGCCTCTTATCAACAGGTCCTGTTCGCGCTCGTTCGGGCTCGTTCATAACTAGTTAACAACTAGTTATGGGGTGTACCCACAGGGTCCTGTTCACGTGAAACCGGTCCTATTTTGGTGCCTGCTTCACTCAGGTACAAAGGTCCGGTTCCTCTAGGGTCCAGTTATGACATCAGCACAGCGTGTTCACTGATTGGTCAGGGGGCGTATTCCTAGGTCGGAGGGCGGAGATTCAGTCTTCTCCAGTAGGTGGCGTATGCACCTGAACGTTGTTTGCAATCCGCCAAGAAGAAGAAGAAGAAGAAGAAGAGTCGGTCTTCCAGGAAATGCAAACTGCCCAGCCAACAGTGTGAGGGAGACTGGCCTTGACACAGCCACTTCTCTTCTTATGGAGTCTATAGTAGATGGTGAGTGTTTTATAACTTTAAGCATATTTCCAGTGAGTCATGCAACTCTCTGAGCGTTTTTGGACTGAAAAAACACCGGAGACTAGCTTCAGCAACAGCCGAGAGGCTTTTCTGAAAAAAAAAAAAAAAAGATGGCGGAACGGCTCGTTTCTCTGAAATATAACAAGAAAATCACATAAACAATATTTGTTAGCTCGAAATTGTAGGAGAGGAGGTGTGTCTGAGTCTATCATTTGCTTAATAAATGCACTTTAATGGTCTAATTCGCCGAGTTGGCAGCTGTTTTCAAGGTTCGAAGCAGAGCAGAATGTGGAATATGGCAGGCCGTTTGAGTCGATAATAGCGAGTGAAGATTCTCAGTCATCCAGGACATGGTAAATTCTAAAAAGTGCAAGGAAGGAAAAAAATAGTCTAAAGCATAGTATAATAAATAAAGTCCAGTTGTTTTTGTCTTGAACTTTTTTGAATTTATCATTATAGCCACGTTTTCATATTACGTGATACAACCGCCAACTTCATGCCATACATGTTACTTCTATCTACTGTACTGTACTTCTGTTTTTGGTTTGTTTTGGTTCAGTCAGAATAAATGGAAACGGTCATATCTCAGTCCAAAAATGGTTTATAAATATGGGGAAAAATCCATAAATTTGTCACTTAGGCCTATAGGCCTGTATTAATGTGTAATGTGATTTATTTCAGGTTAATCAGTCAGTTCCTGTGTAAAGATCCTCTAGCCGTGGGTGTCCTTGGAGAAGGATGGGACAAGTCACTGCACTGTAAAGCAAGTATGTCATGACAGAAACACTCCAAACTTTGAAAATTACAGATAAAAGCAAAGGACAATGATGTTTAGAGGAGATTATAACAATAATTTTGTGTTGTTTGCCAGATGGGGCAGTGAAAACAGCCAGCCAGACATATGAAGCCATCGCTGAACTGCTGCATCAGGATCTGATCTTGTGACTCCAGACTACACATCAACTGCAGCCGAACAGACCTCAGAGCTTCTCCTGATGCTCTGCTCTCCTGCACCTTGTCCACATTGTGCCAAAGATGTCCTCGGTGCCTCAGTAAAAAAAAAAACAGTCCTGCATTGACAACACAAACAGGTCCTATGAACTCAGCAGATGTCATACAAGCTCAGTTTGTGACGGAGCAGGGGTACTGTGACTTCATGGTGTTTTTCATTCAACCTTTATTTAGTCAGGTAAATCTCATTGAGCCTCGTGGACTCTTTTACAAAAGCGACCTGCTACAAACTAAAGAACTTTAGTTCTGGGTCAGATGACTTTATTCACAGAGGATTGTGTCTGATGGTGAGTTCTTTACAGAAGCAGTGAAAAATGTAGAAATGTTCTACAGGTCAGCATTTTTACCTGAGCTATTGGCCAAATTTTACTTTTAATTATTGTTACATGTTTTGGAACAACAGGTTAAGATTCCAGTGATGATATTTTAAGTTCATATTTCATACATAACTGCAGATTTAGTAATATGTTTTTCTGTTTCTACAAATAACACCAATCTTTCATTTTTTAAAACTGTTACAATTTTATTGACATGTAACATTTACAGTATTTAAATAAAGTTGCTTTGATATTTTGATTGGAATTGATTGATTACATATTGTTAAGTTTATATTACAAATGTTTTAGTTTGGAACACACTTGTTGATCAACTGGGACAATGGAGCGGCGCAGATTTTTTAGGATACATGCCACTTTCAGTTTTGTCCAAAGTAGTGTACTCCACCATCATCAATGTGTGTATATATAAATATATATGTATATATATATATGTATATATGTGTATATGTATGTACTGTATATATAAATATATATGTATGTACAGTATATATTATGTATGTATGTGTACATATATGTGTATATATACACACATGTATGTATATATATAAACACGTGTGTGTGTGTTATATATATATATACTCACGCATATGTTTGTATGTGTACACATGTATGTATATACAATATATATACATATATGTGTATATATACACACACATATATATATATATATATACTGTATATGAACATTTGTCTGTGGCTGAAAAAGCCACAGACAAAGCAGAATGTTCAAAAAAGAAACAAGCTCATCCACTTTGGTTGTGTGTTCTTTTCCAGCTCTTCTTCTAATGTGTGTGTTAGTGGTTAATAAAGAGCTTAATGTATCACTAGCGCCACCAGCTGGTTAGAAGCGTTGATATTAATGATCCACCCACTGCAGGAGAATTACCCGCCCACTGCAGGAGAACTTCACGCCCACTAAAGGGGTCCTAAGCGTGCAGTGGATACAGAAATAAACCGGTCCCATAGGAACTGGCCCAAACTAGCCACAATGGGACCTTACAGGAACCAGACCTGTTGATAAGAGGCAAAATTAGAGAATATCCACTTACTCTCTTCTGTCTCTTGGTGTCTGAGTGAAAACTCAGCTCTGACCATCTAACTGGCAAATTAGATTTTCTGCAGACTGAACAAGTCAAACATAAAGAGTTTAACTTTTTTCCTGAAGTTCACAGCTATTATATCATGACAGAAGAAAGTGAGGAGTCGAGGGAATGTGGGTTTATCACCAATATTATTGCAATATCAATAATTTTACACATTGTAAGTTTATAAAACCTTGTGCAGCTCTAATAAACGAGCCCGCTCCTCTCGGCTCCACCATGCGTACACAGGACGGTCATTCTTGATGCAGATCTGTGATTCATCGCAGAGAATGACATGACAACTTGTCCATGCCTCTTTGGTAATGGTCCCACTCTAACGACAGCTGTCCTGTGCTGATGGCAGCCCACACACAGGATGGTGAACCCACAGTCCATCCGATGCTGCTTGTTGAGGTACAGGACGACTCAGGAAGTTGCAAAGTTTAATTTCTGGGACAGATGTCATGCGGTTGTATCGTGCTGCACAATACAACAATCCTCCTTTGGTAAGGTCTCTCTAGAACAACTGAAACCTTCACATCTGGCTGCCTTCAGGTACCCATCGGTTCCAACACTGGCCCACCCTGACAACACGTTGAGAGATTACTCAATGTAAATGATCGTTTCTCATGCAAATCCACAGTGTGACCAATGTCAAACACCTTAATATGCTCAGAATGCCGTTGAATGTGTCTGCAATGCATACTCTGTATCTGATGACCATTGCTGACTGACTGTTGGGTACAGCTGTCATTTCTAACTCGGGCCCGAAGCCTGGCCTGAATTTGGGCCAGGCCATAATAAGATGCTGGATGGGCGGGCCGGGTCGGTGTCTGGCTTTTGATTGCATCATCGGATCAGCCGCAATCCAATTATATGGAAACATGGCTTGCCATGCATTCACCAGCTGCACGTGGCCATTTCACCACGAGCTGACCGGCTTTGAAAGAGGAAAAAAGTTCAGTTAAAGCTCCACTGACATGATTTTTTTACTATTCATAAAATTGCTCAAAATATATATATATTATCATTTAAATATGTTCGTTTTTGCAAACAAAATGATAAATCACTTTAATTTTGCTTTAAAAGTGATTTTGAACTTCAAGCCGTGTTTAATCATGGGAAATCCCATTACACCCGAACGCACCATCTGTGACGTAGTGTGCAGAGTGAGAGGCAGTCTCTTTAATAGCGGACAATTTAAAACCTGACGAATTTATCAATCTATGTGAAGATTTGAGCTATTTGTCTTCATTTTGGGAAGCAGAAAATAGTTTGGGTGATGGAACAAGAAACAACAGGATCTAATTTAGGTCTGATGCTGTATCAGACTTTCCTTCATGTGGAGCTGCTCACACGCACGCACTGTGACAAGCCCAGAGCTAAAAGAGAGATAAAATATATATATATTGAGCAATTTTATGAATAGTAAAAAAAAATCCTGTCAGTGGATCTTTAAGCTTCAGATACCATACCATACCATTTTATTTATAGAGCACTTAAAACAACGATAAGGCCAACCAAAGTGCTGTACAAACAAACAAACAAACAACAGGCAAAATACACAATGAAGTACAAAAAATAGACAAAAAACAGATGGGACTCTACGGCCAGGAAGTGATCCATCGCCCAATGGACGTTCATTCAGCCGCTGCGCTCTGCGGACGCTCGCAACCGACAACCCAAACAGGTGAGATCCCAAAGCAGACATGTCAGAGCAGGGTCCATGTCTGAATAATGCAGAATGCAGGCAGAAGTAGGGATTTAATGTGCTTTGACGGACATGAAAGGACAAACACCCCCTCAGCTCCGATCTTCTGCCCCCTTAGCCGAGCGCGTCCACCGATCGTTACTAACTATATAAGCAGTCAAAACTTAATTTAAAATGTCGAGAGGGACTTTTGGTTTCGGCCCTGTAATTACTATTAATTCGTCAGGTCAGGTGGGGTTCAGAAATGGCGGCTACGGGTTGGGGCCAGGTCGGATCTTTTGGGCCAGAATGCAACTCTAATGTTGGGTGCCCTAGCCTAGCCTGATAACACTATCCCTCTGCTCATGATGTCACTACTTAAAGTGTGACCTCAGGTGCTCATTTCAGATGTGCCAGCTTCTTGCAAATGAAATTATTTACAAACCCATCCCTGGTCTGGACATGGACCATATTACATCTCAATCGGTCCACTTTTCAGAATGATTAGCCTTTTTATTTTAAATGCCCACTCAGTTTATTAGTAATCTTTTACAGAGTGGGTAATGGGGACAAAAGAGAAGCAGTAAAAGCAAAATAACACAAAAAGTTGTTCCTGTTGTAGGAAACTGACATTTATCACAAACATTAACATTTGTTCTAGTGACTGTCTGCATATAATATAAGCTAACTGTGTTCTGAGGTCAGACTGCCTTAAGTGATGTTTCAAAAATTACATTTTTGATGTCTGTTTCAGTGAGCACAATAAGTGCATGCATGCTGCACAGCTGCTAGCTGAGGTTCGTGTCATTTCATTGGGTGAATGTTAATGAAGCATTCATTCTATTATGATCCATTTCTCTTCCGTATATTTTTCAGCATCTTTCTTGTTCCACAACTTTGTGCCGTTTCAACAAATCATAAATCGAAACGTTAAGTTTGTTCAGGACAACCCCACTATGACTTCTGGTATTGGAGTAGCTTTTTGAAATATTTAGCTGTTTTCTTTTCTTTCTCGTAGAAAATGAATTTACCGTAACTATTTTGTCCCCTTCAAAGCTTTAGATCTGTTTACAACCTTTTACGGCTCCTTTCACATTTTGTTCTAGTTCAGCTTCTTTCAGCTTCCTTGTGCAGATTTTAAGTTTTTTTCAGCTAATTTCAGCTAATTTCCGCTCTGGTTTTCCAGTTGTTTTGTGCTCCTTTCAGGTTATTTCTGCCAACTACAAAATGTTTGTGCTTCTATAACAACTCTGCTAATTTCAGTTTATTATGCTGCATTCAGCTTATTTCTGAAAGTTTCATCTAAACTTCCTGACAACATACCTGGTCGTGTGCTGAAGGACTGTGCAGGGGAACTTGCAGCGGTCTTCACGGACATCTTTAACATCTCACTGAGCCAGGCCATCGTCCCCACCTGTTTCAAAGCCACCACCATCATCCCTGTCCCAAAGAAGGCAACGCCCGCATGCCTCAATGACTATCGCCCAGTAGCACTCACCCCCATCCTGATGAAGTGCTTTGAACGGCTAGTCATGAAAAGCATCACATCTGTCCTCCCTGCCTCCCTGGATCCCTTCCAATTTGCATACCGACCTAATCGCTCAACCGACGATGCCATCTCCTCTGCCCTCCACACAGCTCTCACACATCTGGACACGAAGGACTCTTATGTTAGAATGTTGTTCATCGACTTCAGCTCGGCATTCAACACCATCATCCCCCAACAGCTCATCCTTAAACTGGACAGTCTGGGGCTGAACACCTCAATGTGTAACTGGCTGCTAGACTTCCTGACCGGGAGACCACAGACAGTGCGGGTCGGGAGTAACACATCTAGCACCATCACATTGAACACAGGGGCCCCACAAGGATGTGTGCTGAGCCCCCTTCTATTCACCCTGCTAACACACGACTGCACACCATCGTACAGCTCCAACCACTTCATCAAGTTTGCGGACGACACAACAGTGGTGGGTCTCATCAGCAACAACGATGAGACGGACTACAGGAACGAGGTGAGCCGCCTGGCCTTGTGGTGCGGACACAACAATCTCACTCTCAACGTGGAGAAGACAAAGGAGATTGTTGTGGACTTCAGGAAGAGGGATGCACAACATGCCCCTCTGACCATCAACAGCACCGCAGTGGAGAGAGTGGACAGCACCAAGTTCCTGGGAGTGCACGTCTCAGAGGACCTGTCCTGGAGCAGGAACACTGCAGCACTGGCCAAGAAGGCTCACCAGCGCCTCTACTTTCTCCGCAAGCTGAAAAGGGCTGGAGCTTCAACCCCCATCATGTGCACCTTCTACAGAGGTGCCATAGAAAGTGTCCTGACCAGCTGCATCACTGTGTGGTTTGGTGCATGTACTGCATCCTGCCGCAAGAGCCTCCAGCGCATCGTGAGAGCAGCTGAGAAGATCGTCGGCACCTCCTTCCCCTCACTGCAGGACTTACACAGCAAACGCCTCACTCGGAAAGCCCTCTGCATGGCAGGTGATCCCACACACCCACTACACAGCTGCTTCAGACTGCTGCCATCAGGGAGGAGACTGAGGAGTCTCCAGGCTCGAACCAGCAGACTGAGAGACAGCTCTGTTCATCAGGCAGTCAGGATGCTAAACACTCTGCCTGCTCTGCCTCCCCTCCCATTTGAACTGCCTTAACACAAAAAACTTTCTCACACATTACCACACAACACAAAGATTTTAACACTGGACTCTGTGTCATCAAACGGGTTATTCACTAAACTCTCGGTCATGTGCTCATTCAGTTTGCACTACTTCTCATATTTGCACTAATGTTTGTATTACATTACTGCCTATAGTCATACTACTGTTTACATTCACTGTTTACATTTATTAATACTGTTTACATTTATTACTACTGTTTACATTTATTACTACTGTTTACATTTATTACTACTGTTTACATTTACACTACTTTTATATCTACACTACTGCTGATACATATACAGTATTCTCTGACTAGCCTTATTTAAGGATGCCCAATGTGCCTTATGTGCCTTACTGCATATGCCACTTTGCCTCTATACCAACATCAACTACCTCATACATATACTGTGTACATTAACTCATATGCTGCTTTGCCACTCTTTGCAAATGTCAATGCTAGAACCTTCAGTTTATTTTATAGATATACTTTTTATACTACTATGCAAAAACTCAGGACAGTATTACACTTTTATTATTTCATTTTATGCTTATGTTCATTAAATGTTTAGTGTTTTAGTGTTGGTGTAAATTTTCATACTTTTATACTACTATGCAAAAACTCAGGACAGTGTTACACTTTTACTATTTTATGCTTATGTTTATTAAATGTTTTAGTGTTTTAGTGTTTAAATACTGTTGCACCGAGGGACTGAGAGAAACGCAATTTCAATCCTGTGTATGTCCTGTACATATTGCAGTTCTGACAATAAAGTTGACTTTGACTTAATCTGCTATTTCAACTACTATTTAGCTGTTTTATGCTAGTTTTAGCTTTTCAACTAATTCCACATTTTATTGCACTCATTTCTATTTTTTCCCCAGGCTAATTCAGCAAAAATATGCTCTCTCCACTTCCTTCTGGTAGTTTAAGCTTCCTTCTGCCTTTTTAGCTCATTTTCAGCTGTTTCTTTGTCAATTTCATTTTTCCCCCCCTCTGGATAAGTTCCACCTTTTTGTGCTCATTTCTGCTTCTTACAGACTAATTGGGCAAACATGTTCTTTCTGCTTTCTTGTGTTAATTTAAGCTTGTTCCAACTTTTTCAGCTATGTTTTTTTGTTTAGCTTTTTATTTTTTTTTAAAGCTAATTTCAGCCGTTTTCAGATGTTTTTCACAGTACCGTAATTTTTGCTATTTTCAACCAAACCAACTTCTTTTTGGTAACTTAAGCATATTATGTTCCTTTCAGCTTTTTTGGGGCTAATTTCAGCTTTATCTGATTCTGATCACCATTTAGCTGTGTTTATGCTCATTTTACCTTTTTTGGATAATTCCACCTTTTTGGAGCTCATCTAATAATAATAATAATAATGAATTCAATTTATAACGCACTTTTCATTAATGAAAATCTCAAAGTGCTACAAGGAGCAACAGAATTAAATGTCAATAAAACAAATAATAAAACAATTAAAATCAATAACAATATCAGCTAAGATCAAAAGTAGAATCATGAGGAGGTAGAGTATGCTCGGTCGAAAAGAAAGGTCTTCAAGCCGCTCTAAAGTCAACCACAGATCTCAGCTTTTTCCACTTCCTTCTGGTAGTTAAAGCTTCTTTCCACCTTTTCAGCAAATTTTCTGCTTTTTTTGTTGCTAATTTTAGCATTTCTTTCAGCTAATTTTCTAAATGTTGTGCTCATTTCTGCAAATTTAAACATAATTAAACAAATATATGTTCAGTATTACAGTATTACACTTTTATTATTTCATTTTATGCTTATGTTCATTAAATGTTTAGTGTTTTAGTGTTGGTGTAAATTTTCATACTTTTATACTACTATGCAAAAACTCAGGACAGTGTTACACTTTTACTATTTTATGCTTATGTTTATTAAATGTTTCAGTGTTTTATTGTTTAAATGGTTACTGTTGCACCGAGGGACTGAGAGAAATGCAATTTCAATCCTGTGTATGTCCTGTACATATTGCAGTTCTGACAATAAAGTTGACTTTGACTTCTTTCTACTTCCTTCTGCTATTAGTCTTGTTCTTCCATTCAGCTACAATTCAGCACGTTTTGTTTTTAGATCATTTCAGCTGTTTTTCAGCAAGTTCTTCAGCAATAAGCATTCACAATGCATTTTAGCAGGAAATGCAATTTCTCTAGTCGCCTTTGAGTTCAGTATTTGCGACGTATTAGATTGCGAGTTCACTCTGGATGTCGAGAAGAACGACCTCTTTCTGTTTTTACTTTGTGTACAAAGGGCATTTATGTTGACAGGAAACAGAGGAGCTATTCAGCTATGTGCTGCAGCAACACACAGATGAATGCAAGCACTCAAACTCTTAAAATATCTCACAAGCTTCATGTTTTTGCCCGTGAACTCACGCTGTGGAGCTCTGCATGTCCTGCCAGCCTCTGCTGAAGTTGGTTTTGAGCTCGCTGAGCGGATTGATGCCCAGCTTCTGTTTGAGCTCTGCGTGCTGCTTCTCTTTGGACGACAACACCTGCTTCAACGTGCTGATCTCCTCTTCCAGCTGAGCGCACACAGAAAGATGAAGAGTTAACTCAAACAATTCATACATTAAATGTTAGCGTTCTGGTGGCTCGTGTGTGTTTTTGTGCACTTTGGCTAGCTCTTGTTGGATCTCTTCTTTCTCCTCCTCCGTCATGACGGAGTGGTTCAGGTCGACTTCTGACACCAAGTCTTCATCGGCCTCTTTCAGCGGCTCAGAGTCCAAAAAGCCTGTTTGGAAAAAAAAAAAAAAGTCGTGAAAATAAAAAAAAGGATAGAAATTTGTTTAGCAAAATTGTGTGAAGAGAACAGTCTGCAACTGTTAGAACTACACACATATTTAAACATCTGGGGACATATTTGACCAGAAATAGGTGAGGTCAGGTGATTTTCTTGTACGGTAAGAGGAACACAGGTTACTTCCAATTTTTACTATTTCCACTCTCTTCAGGTAGACATTTACCACAACAATGCATGTAACATTATCCCACCGCAGCTGATCTGCTGTGTCATCCGCTTTTAACTCAGCCATGTCAGAGAGGAAGTACTCCCACTTCGTTTTGCACTTTGCATTCCTTCCTGTTCTGCTGAGTGCTGCAGTCCACAGCCACACGTCTGTCTGATCATCTCGTCTGCAGTCTGACCGTTATGTAATCTCTGGCTGCAGCCTGCAGGACTTTAATCTGGTTTAATTGATGTGGATTATCTTGCTTTAACCCAGCTGACCAACACTACCGTCTGAAACACAACCCAACACAAACTGTGCCTTCAGGTTTTAAAGGTTAGATTAAATTTAATTTCTTTCAATTTGCAGGGACTAAAAAGAATACAGGTGTCCTGAGGAAATGAAGTAAAACTTAAACACAAAGTCTAAGATCTACAGGTAGTCCCCGACTTAAGAGTGCTCTTACTTACGAGGTTCCGGATTTACGAGGTTATCATATTTAATAAAAATATGAAAAAAAAATAATAATAATTTTTTTTGGGTGTTTAAATGTTCTTAATTTCATGTGTACAGCACTTTGTTGCAGCTGTGGTTGTTTATAAATAAAGTATTATTATTATAATTACAGTACAGTGCATAATTTTTTATTTTTAAGCCGATTTACAAAGTTTTGCGGCAGTTTACGACAGTTTCCGCCAGTTTTCAGCAGTCAGTCAGTTTTCGGCAGTGCCCACGAGTCGAGCCTTATGCTACGTTCACACCAAACGCGTTTTGAGCGGCCAAAAAGCGCGAAACGCCTCAAGGTGGACGCACTGGTGTTCAGACCGGAACAAGAAGCAGCAGCGGCGGTAGTGGCAGGGTGTGGGAGGAGTTTACAATTCAAAACTTACCCGATATCCCGACTTCCTCACTGACACTCCGCCAGGCAAGGTCCTTTTTATTTTGGTCTCTGTACAACACACTTGACTGGTCGTAAAGGACTGGATCTCCTCCATACTTGAACACGAATTTACGGGTTGTTTCTATGTCTCACAAACAATACGTCAGACTTGCGCAACATCTGTCCCCTCGTTACCGCGTCACATACTCTCCCTGATTGGTTGTCAAGATGCGTTGAGCGGCGAAAGTTCAGATTTTTCAACTCGAGCGGTGGCGGCTGCCGCGGACGCCGCATGCACGGAAAACGCTATGCCGCCCCTTCCGCACCGCTCAAAACGGACGTGACGCGACGCACGACCCCTAGAGGCACGTCCCCCATTGACTTTGCATGTAAACCAGCCGCTCCTGCAGCTCAAAACGCGTTCGGTGTGAACGTAGCATTAGCCAGTTAGCTCAAGTCTCGTAGCTCCATCAGACAGCCGGCTTTGTCCGATAAGAGGTTTCTGCGCTCGGATACATGATCTGGAGCTGAACGGTGGTTTTGTGGAGGAACGATGGGCGAAGCAAAACAAGACTGTTGACTGCGTGAAGCAGCAGACAGCCAACAGGACTGACTGGATTAGCAACGAGCTAACATTAGACTGGTAGCTGCATCCGACAGCCGGCTTTGTGCAATCAGAGGTTCCTGGAGCTTGCCTCGATGTCGGACTGGAAGCCGAAGATATCGGGGGACACCCAGCTAACTTGGAGAAACAAAGCCGACAGCCTTTTTGGAGGTGCAGCTAAACCGGACTGCCCGGAGCTGCGGACTACAACAGCAGCCACGATGTGAAGTGGCTAACATGCTAACAGGTGCAGCTAATGGCGGCGCACGCAGACGGCTTTCGGTAAGTTATTAAAATCTTTTGCTGTCTCCAAATGTATGAAGTTAGGATACTAACAGTCCTTCCTGTAAAGGGTTTGGACTGCGTGTTGCTGAAGCAAGCTGCGAAGCTCGGACATAACGCAGCGGAGCTCACGCAGCGGAGCGGAGGCAAACACACGACAGAAGCTGCCGCTCAAAGTAAGAAATTAATTTTTTATATACATTATGCTCTTTTAAAATGTGTTAAAGTGTTAGAATAGGCATTACCGCACACGTACGTGTATCAGTGGCGGCTGGTGCGGTATATATACTGTATATATACTGTATATATATGTATATA
>JBBPBX010073069.1:0-17915 GCA_038048925.1 Garcialebias charrua | reverse complement strand
TTGACGTCATCACGCAAAGCTCGCCTGAAACGAGCGTTCTGATTGGACGGCAAAATGCCGCGGCGAATCGAAAACGGAAGTTGGGGCTAGTAGGAAGGAGCCGAGGAGCTTCGTAATGATAGCGAGTTGTAATTTAGAAGCTTGTTTTCTTAAAATAGTGAACAACCACTGGTCAAAATGCCTGAACATTGTGCCGCGGATACGAGAGGAGGTGATTGTGTGCGCTGATGGAAAATGGGGAAATCCTTCAGGCTTTTTGCGAATGTCCAGCAGGGTGAGTCGTTGTGTGTAGTTGTCAACAACCTTTATATCCAAGCGTCAGAAATAAATGTTTTAAATTTCTCACGCCAATACTTCTGATATTTAGACTGATTTGGTTATTGTTACAGGTTTAACATCTTCTGTTAGCTGCTATAACTAGCGCCATGTCTTCATAAGAGCCGTCAGTATTAGCACAGTATGTAAACAAAAACATGACATTTGAGTCAGTCACACAAATGTTCACAGCATCCTTATTTCTTATTTGATTTCTGTAAACTATGTCTTAAATACAACCTGAGACAATTGGTGATGTTGTGATGTGAAAAATAAGAACTATCCCAAGAGATACATTTATTAGCTTTCCTGGGAAAATTTAATTATCTTTGATAACGTATTTACTATTGCACTTTTGACACGCTGTTTATACAGCTTACACTTTATTAGACGTAAAATGTGTGAAAATCTTAAATATATTACAAACAATATATTTTGCATGTGAATTCCATAATGACACATACAATATGGTTGTATATTGTGTTTGTGATTGTTTTTGCAGACAAGGAGGTGGCTGCAACCATGCTGGAAATACATTCTAAACCAACCTGCACCCAGTTACCTTGTACATGGAAGGGACCAGCCCAAAAACGAACTGCACCTGCTACTTGGATGAGCTGCAAGTTTTAAAGTGAGTTTAATCAGTGTTCCTGAAGAAATTTCATATTATGCTTATAACACAAATACCCAGAAAGGTGACTTTCAGTCAAACTTCACCAACAACTGGAATAATACAATATCACTTATTTTGTCTTATTCCAGTCAAAAAACTATTCAACATTGTACAATTGTAGTTTATTGTATTGTGTTAATTATTGTTGTTTTCTAGTGGCACTAGATAAGAAATAAATGCAATGACATATGTACGGTTTTAAATGTTTTCTACAATTGTAAGATCTGGAATAGTTTTTGGACATTTTTTAAAAACACTTCTACAAACAGATTTGCTAATATGTGTTTGATATCAACCACATTTTTCATGTTGGTGTCGTTTAAGTTATGACATCGGCGTCGAGAAGTTTTCCAGGAGAACGCTGAACAGCCTGCATTTCGACCCACGACATCCTGATGACCGGAATGAGTCCATCACTGCTGGCTGGTCTTCACAAGGGCATTTTGAGCGTGGAGCCATTGTTGACCTATTGCAGGTTGTAGTAGTAAACATTAAAAACCACTAACGCTTATCTGTATGTTTCTTTAATTCCTTTATTTTGTCTAGATTTTAAAACTTCATGTTTTTTTCTTTTGAGGTATGCTCAAAGCTAGGGCTGAACGATTTTGGAAAATAATCTAATTGTGATTTTTTTTCTATAAATTGCTATTGCGATTTAAAATGCGATTATTTTTACTGGTTCTGTATTAATTCATATCACTAACGACACAACTGTTTTTTTTAAATCAGATAATGTGCTTTTTCACGCAGAACGTTAGCTTGCTGAGCTAGCTGCTAACAGGGCAGCGTCAACAACAGACCTGGTCACATGACCAGCTCGCGCTCTGTTTATCTCCCGCAGTCTCTGTATCTCACTCTCCGCGTCTAAGCTCAGATACACGTTTACACGAGCTAACTTACCTGAATTTATAACTTTTATGACTTCTGTCGAGCCTGAAGCAACAGTGTTGGAGCGCACGGTCTCCTCCTCCTCCCTGCTCTGTTTTGCTCGCTCAGCTGAGCTCCTGCTGCTCGGCGCGGCTCACTCACTACCAAGTCACGTGACCAGCTCGCGGTCTCTGTGTTTCAGCCTCTAAGCTCAGATACACGTTTACACGAGCTAACTTACCTGAATTTATAACTTTTATGACTTCTGTCGAGCCTGAAGCAACTGTGTTGGAGCGCACAGTCTCCTCCTCCCTGCTCTCTCTGTTTTGCTCCATTCAGAGCTGCGTGCGGCCAGAGCGGCTCACTACCAAGTCACGTGACCAGTCAAATCGCAGCCCGTGCGATTAGAGAATCGCGTTTTAACATATTGCGAGATAATCGCAAATGCGATTAATCGTTCACCCCTACTCAAAGCCCCTGGCTGCGGTTTCTCGATCCAGACCCTCCGGCAGATGAAGTAGCTGACGACCGCGCCCCTGTCCAGTCTCCACGCCATTAGAGAGACCTGCCAGAAGTTCAAAACATCTTTAAATGTCTCACAAGTAGAATCAGATTTAATTGAGGCAGATACACGCAAACAGTCATGCAGTGAAGAATGGTTCACTGCACACACATTATTTATATAAGTCACAAACAGAAACAACACATACCAGAAGATGTGTTTGTGTTTGTCATTTCACTTGTTAAAGGACAGCAGCCTAGGACAGAAAGTAACCTGCTAATATATTTTTTAATGATGCCTTCTCTGACAACTTGGAGACTTTAGACAGTTTAATGTTTATGGGGTTTTGTTGCTAAGTCATTGGATGACCAGAGAGCTGAACTATAAACTAGAGAACAGATCTGACAACAGCAGAGTCACAAAGAGGATTTTCTTTTGGCCTGGTTAGGTCACCATGATAAGAGAGACTGACCTGTTTTTGTTGTAAATGCTCTTTCTTTATCTAGTGAGATTCAAAATCCTAAAATGTGACTAAAACAGCATTTGTATATTAACAGATTAAAAAATTTAACTAAACAAAAGTTCCACTTCACTAAAAGTCAAATTAGAGCACAGTTGCTTTATATTTAAAGGTTGGTGTGTTCATTTCTAAATTTAATGTACTACAATCAATGTCTGTTTTGGGATGTGTGGACTATTTCAGTAATCAATTACTGTAATAAACATGGATTTGAATACAGTATATAAATTTGGTCTAATTGGGGAGGGAATGACTGAGCCAGCTGAGGAGTGCTGTGAGTTTTCATTGGATTAGCGTGATGTCCTTCAAAAACTTCAACCAATGTGATGTCACGGTTGACAGAATTTATTTAAAATAAATATATTTGGATCATGACAGGCCTGACAGGTCCATAAATGCGTGTCGGCCCAGCGGGCAAGCGAATCTTTGTGCCCCGCCGGGCCAGTTACACGCTGCCGGAAACACCTGTACTTACAAAGATATTTTTACTTTATTGCACTTAGTGCTACAAAAGGCCACAACACTCCTTGTACAATACATACCTCTTCCTCAGTGAACTGCTTGTGTCCTGGATGCAGAAAGGTGGGCAGGTTCAGACTAGCTCCCCTTTTTCCACCTTTGACTTGACATCAAACCCTTTGTCAGCAAGGAGTTGGTGGCTAGTTGCTGCTGTAAAACAAAGTATTAATTCATATTTGACAATAAACAAAACAGTCTTGTGTATAGTTAAACTGTATAAAAAATAAAGGTTGAATGAATGAATGAAAGTATGCTTATACACATTGATGACAGGATTGCTTTTTTTTTCAGTGACAGCATGTCACCGATGCTCCCAGCAAAACTGTGCGAATAACTTACAGAAACAGAGAAATGGCAGAAATGTTTTCAAAGATGCAGTGCTGTCAGACCTCAAATAATGTTAATAAAACAAGTTTGTCTTGTGGAAACTACTACTGTATATTTTTTCAACGCAGAAAGAGTTCAAATGATAACGGGCTAACAGTGCAGTGGCCTGTTCATTTTTATAGAGCTGTACAGTGTTTGATGACATTTTACTCACCTGTTATTTCTTCAGGGGGGTTGAAGGAAGAATCTCCTTGCATGTCGCAGGTTGAACCTTCAACACAGGTAGTGGACTGAGGTACAGCCAGGTCTAGTAGAACTAGCTAGCTGCTAGCTTATCAACTGTCCAGTAGCATTCTGCTACGGGAGGTTGTTCTGTTTTGTCTGTTTCCAATATCCAAGATGTAATGTAGGAACGTAATCCACGGAGTTTGGCCATGCCAGATAAAAAATGCCGATTTACATACTTTGCTGTTTCATGTCGGGGTGAAGTCCTACCGGCGAAGCGCTTGAAGCCACATCTTCCTTCTTTTAGTCGCTTTACTCGACTTTCCTACAGGGACTTGGTAAAATGAACGTCTCACCTTCTTCTTTTACTCGTTTACGTTGCCTCGAACAATTATAAACACAATAAAAGTTGTTATAAACTCAATAAAAATCATATTTCCCCAGCGCGACCGTAGGCAGTAATGAAAACTCTCCGACGTTAGCCCTCGTTTCCGGTTAATTCTCAAAAATGCGAGTGCGCATGCGCAATGATGTCAACTGGTAAAAGGTCTATTCAAATCGGCAATCACAGTGGTGGGGGTGGGTGGGGTGGGGGGTTCTGCCAAGCTGTATCTGGAGGAGGTGCAAACAGACGCAGCTGCATTTCAAGGCTGTGAGCAGAACCACAAGTCCTGTTTAACAAAAAAAAAACTTAGAAAAAAACGTATCAGACAGATGCTTTACCTCTCTGATTCATTCAGCCATAATTTTGCTACTGACTGAAGGTCTAATCTATCTCTCTTTTTTGCCTTTAGACAGACAAACTTTTGTGTATAGTATTTATTAATATATGTGGCGCAAAGGTTAAGAAGGTGAGCTTGTGAACGGAAGGTCGCCGGTTCAAGCCCCGGTACCGACAACATCAAAGATGTGGGTGGGATAAGTGAAGCGGTCACACTTGTATCCACCCTCATCTGCCCCACTCTGGGCCCTTGAGCAAGGCCCTTAACCCCCACCATCTGCTCCCCCGGGAACCCTAGATATCAGCTCTCTGCTCCACACAGAGGGCTGTGGTTGCTCGGTGGTCTGTGGTTGTGTCAGGAAGGGCATCCGGCGTAAAAACAACTGCCAAATCTTCGTGCGACCAGTTCGCTGTGGCGACCCCTAACGCAGGGAATAAAGCCGAAAGAAGAAAAAAAAAAAAAAAAAAAATTAATATATGTGAGCAAATGAATATCAAACTGGAAACGTTTAGATCCAGTGAGATCACTTACACCTAACTTCCAAAATAGAAATTTCTCAAAAGCAAACCACACAATCCTTGTTGTCACCGCTAGGTTACCAGATAATGTAGTAGTACCAGGGTTTCTGCAGGTTTGAACAACTCAAATTTAAGACCTTTTTAAGACCTTTTTAAGACCAGTATGAATCAAATTTAAGACCTATTCATAACATATGTACACGACCGAAATGTACAGAAGAAATGCATAATTACTTAATTACTTGAGAAGTAACTTTATTGAAAAAATGAAACGAACACATTTTACATGCAGTGTTATGGATAATATATGTATGTATATGATATATGTATGATATATGTATGCTTGTATGTGGACTACATACATCTGAGCTCCTCTCCCTTAGCAAGAATCTCCTCCTCAATGTTCTTCAGCTCAGCTGCTTTATCCTTGCTAGCTCTCCTCAGAACGTTTGACTTCGTTATCAACTGAGCCATCTGAGTGCCAGCCTTACCTTCAGCCTGCTCTGCAAATTTGTCTGCATCTTTGGAAAGAGTTTCAGCAACTGTTTGTACTGTGGTCCTCCTTTTTTTGAGTTCCTCCAGGTAATCCTCTGCTGCCTTTCTCTTTTGGTCCACACACTCCTGAGGAAAGACAAAAACAAATATGAGACTTCAGACATTGTATTCTGTCTTATTTTGACTGAGACACAGGCCTAAATTATATTCATTCATTCAACCAAAAAAATATCCAATTATTATTATGATAAAAACAACGAGTCATAAATAAAATTAAAAGAAGCAGAAAGAAAATATGTAATTATATCTGCTCCCTTTTTCCTCAAAAAGTTAAATTCAAACAAAATCAATACAGAGTCCTCAAACAACAACTTATGTCAACAAACACATATATAAGTTAGTACTAATACTGTACTGTATACTTATAAAACACATTTACAGAAATATATAGCCCAAACAGGTTTATCAAATTTGCATCTGAAAACTAAAGCTGTCATATAAACATGTTTGTTAAAGGGGACCACACATGCAAAATTCACTTTTTAATGTTTTTTTACTAAACTTTGGGTATTTACTTCATAAAAAAACAGTCCTTGTGCCAAAAAAATGCACCCAGTGGTTTATTTACTCTAAGTAGATTTATTTATTTTTGATAAATACACCAGGATTCACACTTCCTGCATTTATTGACGTCACAAGCCGCCAGCCAATCAGATCAAACCTGAGTCCAGCCCCTCACCTAGCAACCCCTGGTTAGGCTCAACCCACTTCTGTATTAAACACATGACTGTTGTTTTTCATGATTTCATCTCATCTTTTGTTTATATGTTCTTAATTTCATGTGTACAGCACTTTGTTGCAGCTGTGTTTTTTTAAATGGCTTTATAAATAAAGTATAATTGTTATTTTTATGTTTTAGTTCAATTTTTAGTGTATTTGCGATCGCTGCCAACGCGCAGCCGGCAAAAATTAAACGAGCGGACCACAGGCGGAAGGACCGGGTTCGACGGGACCCTCTTCCGGCGCGATGGAGCGGAGCTTCAACTGTACAGCCTTGCAGCAGCCTCGCAGCAGGCTCGCAGCAAGAGGACCTTCTCCTTACAGATTAATTTACGGGAGACACTTGGTGAACTTTGTGTTGTCTTCACTGGAACAGCGATAACTCCCAAAATCTCATCGCGTGCAACGAGCGGAGCTGGCGAAAACCGGAAGAGGAACAAGCTAACATTAGCTTCGGATTCGGGTGGTCTAATGCTAAAAGGAGCAGCAAACTGCGGCGCGCTCAGACGGGTTTCGGTAAGTTATCTTAAGCTAACACTAACAGTAAGTCAAATGAGTAATAAAAAAAGAGCTAATTTTAAAACAACAACACATTACAGATACTGGCTGTTACAGAGGGCGTGAACAGATCGTTGAAGGGCGTGGACTTCAAGAAACCGGTCGTTCAAAACGAAAGTTAAAAATGGCAGAATTAAAAAGGGTATAATTGATTATCTAATAATTATTTTGTGCATTAAATTGAAGGAATAGGGTCTGGATATCCCACAGAAATACCATAAAAATTTAAAAAATACATCTGAGGTCCCCTTTAAAAACAAAACATTTACCGTTAGGCTACTTACTTTTACATGCTTCATTAAGTTATTAGCTGTTGAATGCCCCATGAACTGGGATCCCAGGTATCAGGGGCCTCATGTATCAAAGACTTGCGTGGATTTCTTACTGAAAAGTGACGTACGGTCAAATCCAGAAAAGTGTCTACGCACAAAAGAATCCAGATTTATCAAACTGTGCGTACACCGGTATCCACGCACATTCCTTTTGTACATCACAATGAACGTGGAACTGAGCGCACGTCAGACACCTCCCCTGACACGCCTACATTTACATATGTTAAACAGATGCAAATTACTTCCTGCATGTGTGAAGGACATGTTTGTTTGATCCCTGCGCGATCAGAAATCATTTCTAGATTCAGGAAAACAATGGATTTAATATAATATGAGTGAGGACAAACATCCCAAGTAAGAATAGTAATAAACTGTGTTCATCACGCAAAGAACGAGTGATTGTGTGCCGGTATTCGCGCGCACGCTGCTGTCAGGTGCGCCACCGGCTCATTCATTCATTCTGAGTGAAAATATTAACTTTGCGCACGAGTTAATTACCATAATTACTGTAAACACAGAGGAACTTACTTGGATGTTTGCTAGAACATAGATCTTCGTTTATTTAATAGATGATATGAAGAAACGAGTCTCTGCGTCTCAGTGGAGACTTTTCATGACATGACGTGATGTTGGAGTCTCCAAAGCGCGCGCTGCAGCCTTGTGCGCAATCTGTTTGTCTGTGAAGCTTTTACTCCCATACAAGTTATAAATGGTGTACTTTCACGTGTCATTTTGGAGACATCTACAATAAACACAGATAATGACACACCTCCACTGCCGTGTAACACCGGCGAGGGTGCACGCGCGCTCAAAGCGCGACCATAACTCAGCCTTTGGGATCATATGGATGAGACCATTCCATTGGACATGAATCGGCTTTGTGTGGACTGGACTGGCACAGCCCTGATCGACCTGCCAGCTCCCTCTAAGCTCCTGTGGAACCCCAGTTTCTGCACGTGCACGCGTGATGCGCGGCCCCTGTGTTCAGTGCGCAGCAGTGCCAAACTGAAAAATGATTATTTCTGAAAACGGCTGATAAGCCATATCCTAGATCAGAGAATTATATCTGTTTATAAATAAATGCTCTGCGTGTTACACTATCTATATCCTCCATAAGGCTGAATGTATCCGTTCCTGTTACATTTATTTTTTGCACAACTTTGCGCGTCCATGTGGATGTACTTGTTAATCGTGTGTTTGGTGGGAATATTAATCATTTTCACATCATGAACAGTTAATAGTAATAATAATAATAATAATAATAATAATAATAATAATGAATTCAATTTATGACGCACCTTTCATTAATGAAAATCTCAAAGTGCTACAAAGTGCAACAGAATTTAATGTCGATAAAACAAATAATAAAACAGTTAAAATCAACAACAGTATCAACTAAGATCAAAAGTAGAATCATGAGGAGGAAGAGTATGCTCGGTTAAAAAGAAAGGTCTTCAAGCCGCTCTAACCACAGACTGTGGGGCTTCAGTTTCTCTGAACACCTGTAAGTGTCGCCAAAGGAACAAGAACCACAGAAACGTGCGTACGCGTGCTCGGGAGCTTGCGTGGATATGTACCTGGATGCGCATATATTCACGTTCAGTTCAGTTTTGTTACATACGGGGTTTTGCGTGGAAAGTGACGTGCGCACGGTTTTTGTGCGCACGCACGGTTGATACATGAGGCCCCTGGACTGTACCTGTCCCTCCTCCCAAAAATGCAGGTGTAGGTCCAGCTGCTTGGTTTTGGTGGTTCAATTCAGTCTTTCATCGAACATGAGCACAAACGGTCCAGTCACTTTGGAAATTAGTTCTCTTTTTATAAAGTCTGCTAGTCCAAAGCGGGTAATATATGCAGTTTTGTCTTTTCCACACTTAAAAGATTTGGCGATGTCCGAGTCTGGAAACATTGTTTGAAACAAGTCTCCAATGTCTTCATTTGCGCTGTATGAGTGATGTTTAGTTATCACGTGGAGAATCCAGTGAACCTCCGCTCATAATGTAGCCTCTGACCCGAAGGCAACACGAAGTTCGCTCCTGAGCTGCGGAGCAGTTGTCTCTCCGAGGCAGAGTATGAACCAACGCTGGAGCAGCAGAACTGGCTAATAGCGTCGTCTGTCGCAGGCCTTCACAGCGCTAACGTGCTAACGTTCCGAGTTTAATATTTCTTTTACATACGTAGCAGTACTCAGAGACCAGTCCCAGTCAAAAACCAAAACAATCACAGTCAGACACAGAAAGCAGGCCGCAAGCAGGTTCAGCACAGGTGGGGGGTGGGGAGAAAGCCCACAGATAAGACTAGGAGCCAGCTACCCACGCACACACAGGAAAATGGGAGAAAGAAAAGGCCAGAGGTGCAACGCTCCACAAACATACCATACACGTAAAAAAGGACTAAACAAATACAGAACGACGCGTCATAAAAAGAAAAACGTCTTAATTTCTCTTCTTGCCTAGCCGGGCTTACTAAACGTCCAATGAAAGATATTGACGGTCAGCCTCACATGTTTGATCTTGGCATAGATGACCGTCCTCACTTATAAAATCACAGAATATCTTGGTTCTACCAACTAGCGTGTGCGCATTAACGTCTAGTTCTTGAAAAACAGACACCTCATTCCAAATTTCAAGTCCTCGGCTCAGGGTAAACTAGTTCCTGTTACTGTACTCAAATTGTTTTAAAAATGACGTATCAATAAACACTTTTTCACACTCACTTTCTTGTTGACCTATGCGATGTCTGGAAATCTCCGCCAATCTGACCTTGACAGCACCAATGGACAGAGGACGTTGGCCAGAGAGAAACCAACTGGACTTTTTGTCATATTTACCGTGCCTCGCAGAGTGCTCTGTTTGGAGGTCATCAGGAGCAGGTATGGGGAGAATGGGTTTCGACACCATAATGATAGGGATTTTAAACCCCTGTTACTTTAATAAAAACCACACAAGATAAACAAGAGAATTGAGTTAACACAGATAATGAAACTTTGCAAAGGGGAAAGGGTTTTAATGCACTTCTGAAACTTAGTTGGTCTCAAAATACATTATTCAGCACAAATCCGAATTGTGCTTGATATGACAAGCTATTTAAACAAGAAGGAGGTGGAGTTGACAAGCTCTGACATCTTACAGATAAAACAAACGAGTCATGGTTCTGATCCAATAGGAACATCATTATCCAAACATTGTCAAGGCTCAAAGACTATGTCTTTTCTGTATCAAGGAGAAAAACAAACAAACATGGTTGTACTATCAAATATAAGTGTTTGTTGGGAACACCTATATTTGATATAAGTGAGCTGGGTAAGAATTATTATGTCAGAGTACCGTATTTTTTGGTGTATAGGTCGCACCTTTTATGGGGTTTTTCAAGGCCTGCGACCTATACACCAGTGCGACATATTTATGGCTTTTTTTCCATATTTTTAGACCAATTTTTGGCTGAGTTATGACCCTTTTTCACTTTTGCATAAAATGGTGCAGTACCACTTTCGGCCGCTAGGGGCGCAGTGTAGTACCACTTCCAGCTCATGTGCCTGAAAAAAAGCTCCTCTGCTCGTACTGATTCTTTCTGCCTCCTGGGCTGGATGTAGCTTACCGTATTTTCCGGATTATTGGTCGCACCGGAATATAGGTCGCAGTGTCCAATTATTGCCAAAAAATTGGAAAAATCCATAAATAGGTCGCACCGGAATATAGGTCGCACCTACGTCACCGCCGACGTAATGCGTCATCCACTGCTGACGCGCCGCGTGACCGCTGAGTCAACCCGGCAATATGGACCGAGTGTTTAGCTCTGCTGCTAATGTCTGCCAGAAGCTAACAGAAGCTAACACGAGACAGTCCGCCTCTCAGAACACCAAATAAAAAAATCGAATTTTATGTCAAATGTTTTCTATAGACCATCATTACGTACATTAATGTCTTTTAATTTAAACTCTGTAAGCAGAAAAATATACACCGAGTGGTTTAGAAGTTATTTATAAGCAAACAGAAGTAAACTGAAATAAAAAAATTTTTTTAAAAACACTGGAAGTCCGCCTCTCAGAACACAGAATAAAAAATCGAATTTTAAGTCAAATGTTTTCTTTAGACCATCGTTACGTACATTAATGTCTTATAATTTAAACTTTGTAAGCAGAAAAAATATACACCGAGTGGTTTAGAAGTTATTTATAAGCAAACAGAAGTAAACTGAAATAAAAAATAAAAAAACACGGGAAATCCGCCTATCAGAACACAGAATAAAAAAAATCGAATTTTAAGTCAAATGTTTTCTTTAGACCATCGTTACGTACATTAATTAATGTCTTATAATTTAAACTCTGTAAGCAGAAAAAATATACACCGAGTGGTTTAGAAGTTATTTATAATGTAAATAGAAGAACACCGATAAAAAAACTAATGCTAACACGGGAAGTCCGCCTCTCAGAACACGAATAAAAAATCAAATTTTATGTCAAATGTTTTATAGAGACCATAGTAACGTACATTAAAGCCTTATAATTACACTCTGTAAGCAGAAAAAATATACACCGAGTGGTTTTGAAGCTATTTCTAACATACCGGTAAACAGAACAACAGCCACAAGCTAACAAAAAGCTATGCTAAAAGATCGTTTATTTTAATTTTAATCTCAAACATCTAATAAAGCTACTCACTTGTAAACGTCCACAATGTGATTCCATTCTGTAAGTTTCAGAAAAATCCGCTGAGTGGTTCTTGACTTATCTTGCAAAAAAACCAGCTAAGAAACACAGAGCTAACAGAGCTACATCCAGGACAGCATGCCCACAGTGTCCGAGCACAGGAGCTTTTGTTGGGACATGAGCTGGAAACGGTCTTCTTCTTGGGTCGGTGTACTCCTCTGGAAGTGATACTGCACAGCGCCACAGCGCCCCTAGTGGCCGAAAGTGGCACTGCACAATTTTTCTGCCAAAGTGAAAAAAGCTGATATCTAAGTCAAAAATTGGTCTAAAAATATGGAAAAAAATCCATAAATAGGTTGCATCGGATTATAGGTCGCAGGCCTTGAAAAAAACATAAAAAGGTGGACCTATAATCCGAAAAATACGGTATGTTAGCTCTGTTTGTTTGCAGTTTGTCAGCAAGATAAGTCAAGAACCACTCAGCGGATTTTTCTGAAACTTACAGAATGGAATCACAGTGTGGACGTTTACAAGTGAGTACCTTTATTAGATGCTTGAGATAAAAAAAATAAAAAAACAATCTTTTTTAGCATTTAGCTTCTAGTGTTAGCTTCTGTATTTGTTATAAATAGCTTCGAAACCACTCAGTGTATATTTTTTCGGCTTACAGAGTGTAATTATAGGAGCTTTAATGTACGTTACTATGGTCTCGAGAAAACATTTGACCTAAAATTAGATTTTTTATTCGTGTTCTGAGAAGCGGACTTCCTGTGTTAGCATTCGTTTTTATTTCAGTTTACGTCATAAATAGCTTCTAAACCACTCAGTGTATATTTTTTCTGCTTACAGAATGTAATTATAGGAGCTTTAATGTACGTTACTATGGTCTCGAGAAAACATTTGACCTAAAATTCGATTTTATTTGTGTTCTGAGAGACGGACTCCTCTCGTGTTTAGCTTTGTTAGCTTCTGGCAGACATTAGCAGCAGAGCTTAACACTCGGTCCATATTGCCGGGTTGACTTAGCGGTCACGCGGCGCCTCAGCGGTGGATGACGCGTTACGTCGGCGGTGACGTAGGTGCGACCTATACACCGGTGCAACCTATTTATGGATTTTTCCAATTTACTGATAAATATTGGACACTGCGACCTATACAACTGTGCGACCTATACAACAAAAAATACGGTAATTAGTTTTAGATGATAAATGTTGAACATCTCCATCATTTTCTTTGTTTTCATTTTTGGGTTCTGTGTTTCTTTATCTATTTTCTATGATTTCAGATTTCTTCTGCTGCTTTTTTTTTTTTGGTTGTTTATTTTGGAGTTTGCATCACTTATATGTTTGCTGTGCATATCAACTCTTTGCAGCTTGTTTGCACCTGTCACCCACTGTGGAGGCAGGACTCCTCAGCGACTAGTCGTGAAAGACGTACCTCTTCTGAAATCAATTGAACTAGACTTTAATAGAAGCTTTAATAAAAAAGTGAACCATCATCTAGTGGTCAATTATTTAAAAAAAAGTTTGGTAACAAAGGAACAAAGAAAAAATAATTGCTAAAAGGAATGTGTTATTTTATATGAGAAGAGATTAAAAAAGACAAAGCAAGGGTTATTATTCACAGCCAAGATGGCCGCGCTCAGTGCAGCCGCAGCTTCACGAGTTCCCGGATCATCTCTAGTTTTTAGTAATTTTAATAGTGTTTTTGTACCTGACTCTGCGCGTTTTTTGCGGGTGAATTACAGCCGAACTGAACTGTTAAGAATCGGAGCGGATTTACCACAGGGCACAGCTGAAATCAGCAACGAACTCAAATCAGAGCTCGGAAGATTGGACCTGCTAAAAACGTCCTTCTGGAAGCAGATGCGCTCCAGGGGAAAGAAAAGAAAGCGATGCTCTCGTGGAAAGAGAAGAGGTTGTCGTGCAGGAATTATGACGAGAATGCGGGCAGACGCTAAAACCGGTAAACCCCCGATGCCGGCTCTTTTTCTGTCTAACGTTCGCTCGCTCGACAACAAGATGGATCTACTTCGTTTGAGGGTGACCACGTCGGAGGAGATGAGAAGATGTTCCGTGCTTTGTCTTACTGAAACGTGGATTTCTGAGGACACTCCAGACTCAGTTTACGAGCTGGACGACCGGCTCTTCTTCAGAACGGACCGGTGCATCAAGACTACGGGGAAAACGCGAGGCGGCGGTGTTTGTATTTACGTACACAAAGATTGGTGCACGAACTGTGCTGTGATAAAAAGAGCTTGTTCAGCTGCCGTGGAGTTGATCACAGTTAGGTGTCGCCCGCACTACATGCCACGTGACTATTCTGTAATTCTAATCAGCGTTATTTACATAGCCCCTGATGCTAATGCTAATGACGCCCAGGGAGAGATTCATGACTTACTCACCTCGCTGCAGTGTAAATATCCTGAGGGGCTTTTCATTGTTTGCGGGGACGTCAATCACGTTGATCTTCAATGTCCCTCCCAGCCTTCAATAAGAACGTCTTCACAGCTACGAGAGGAGATAAAACGCTCGACCAAGTCTTCACAAATGTAAAGGGGGCATACACGGCGAAGACACGCCCAGCGCTCGGAGCTTCCGACCACGAGTCTCTGATCCTGGCGCCAAGAGAACTCCCTCCACTCAGGCGGTCCAAGCCGGAACAAAGACAAATAACAATCTGGCCTCAAGATAGTTCCCCCTTGTTGAGAGACTGTTTTGAGAGGACAAACTGGTCTGTTTTCAGGGAAGCAGCTACTGATGGAAGTTCAGTGGACATGGAACTGTATGCTTCCTCAGTCCTGGGTTACATCAGTACATGCTCTGAGAATGTATCCATAAAAAAATATGTGAAATCCTACCCAAACCGGAAACCCTGGTTAAATAGAGAAGTTCACGCCTTGTTAGCAGCCAGAGACACTGCATTCAAGTCAGGAGATAAAGTGGAGCTGAGGAAAAGCAGGAATGAACTGAAGGATGGCATTAAGAAGGCCAAGGCCACGTATGCACAGAGGATCGAGGGACAGTTCACCTCACAAGACCCACGGAGCATGTGGAAGGGTATTAAATGCATAACAGATTACAAAGGCAAAAACAAACAATGCCCCAGGGACCCATCTCTGCCTGATGCCCTCAATAAGTTTTATGCACGTTTTGATGATCCAAACAGACCTGCTAGCACCAGACTCACCTCATCACCAGATGAAGAGCATCTCAGGGTGTCCGCAGCAGAAGTGAGAGGCAGTCTCAGAAAGATTAATCCTCATAAAGCAACCGGACCAGACAACATCCCAGGGAAAGTTCTGAAGGAATGTGCGGACCAGCTCTGTGAGGTGCTGGCTGACATCTTCACCACCTCACTTGCACTGGAGTTAGTTCCCACCTGCCTGAAGACCGCGACCATCATCCCAGTCCCAAAGAGCTCCACAGTGACTGGTCTGAATGACTATAGACCGGTGGCCCTCACCCCGATAGTCGCTAAATGTTTTGAGAAACTGGTCATGTCCCACATCAAGGCAACCGTCAACATCAATGAGGACCCTCATCAATACGCATACCGTGAGAACCGATCAACAGAGGACGCCATTTCTTCCGTGGTCCACACTGCTCTCACCCACCTGGATCAGAAGGACTCATACGTGCGTCTGCTCTTTGTGGACTTCACATCTGCCTTCAACACCATGATCCCCCAAACTCTGATAGACAAACTATCTACACTTGGACTAAGCCCCTCTATTTGTAACTGGGTACTAGACTTCTTAACAGACAGACCACAGTCCGTGAAGATCCACAACTTCTCCTCCTCCACCATAACCCTCAGCACTGGCTCTCCTCAGGGATGTGTGCTGAGCCCCCTTCTGTTCACTCTGCTCACATATGATTGTACAGCCACACTTCCAGGCTGTCATATTGTTAAGTTTGCAGATGATACAGCGGTGGTGGGATGCATTACAAACAATGATGAGTCCAGCTACAGACAGGAGGTGGAACACCTGGAGAGCTGGTGCAAAGAGAACAATCTTCACATGAATGTGAAGAAGACAAAGGAGATGATTGTGGACTTCAGAAGGAACAAACACACCCATGCCCCACTGAAAATAGGTGGGTCTGCAGTGGAAGTGGTCTCCAGCTACAAATACTTGGGTGTACACATGAATGATAACCTCAGCTGGAGCAACAACACCACCAGCCTGATCAAGAAAGGTCATCAGAGACTCTACTTCCTCAGACGGCTGAGACGAGCTGGTCTGAGCAGCCCAGTTCTCACCTCCTTCTACAGGTGTGCAGTGGAGAGCATCCTGTGCTCCAGCATCAACGTGTGGCATGGAGGCTGCACAGTTGAAGAGAGGAAAGCTCTACAGAGAGTGGTGAAGGCTGCACAGAAGTCTGTTGGAGTCAGTCTCCCCACAATCACAGACATTTACACCTCCAGATGCAGGAAAAGAGCCACCTGCATCATGAAAGACCTCACTCACCCAGCACACTCACTCTTTGCCCCACTCCCCTCAGGACGGAGGTTGAGGAGCATCAAATGTAGAACCACTAGACTGAGGAACAGCTTCTACCCTGAGGCTGTTAGACTCATGAATAAATAAAAAAATAAAATAAAAAATAAACACTGCAAAATATCACATCATGCTGATGCTGATCTGTTTTCTTGTTGCTGTATTCATCTGTGACCATCTGCTCATACAAACTCATGTTCGTGCTGCTGTTTATTCCCACTATATTAGGCTTAGTGTATTACTAGTTGATGCTTTTCTTAGTTAGTTCTAGATGTTATTACTGTTTTTCTCTTTCATTGTTGTTGGATGTAACTGGGACCTCGTGTACATAATCTCGTTTTCATCTCATGTACCACATGCGGTGCAAATGACAATAAAGACTCTCTGACTCTAAACTGCTTTCATTTGGTGTGGATTTTCATGTGTCTGTTTAAATTAGACTTCGATCCAAACCTGCGTCCACAAAGATCACAAGCAAATGCTTTCTGTCCTGTGTGGACTATCATGTGTTTGTTTAAATATGACTTTTGTCCAAACCTGCGTCCACAAAGATCACAAGCAAATGCTTTCTGTCCTGTGTGGACTACCATGTGTTGGTTTAAATTTGACTTCAGTCCAAACCTGCGACCACAAAGATAACAAGCAAATGCTTTATGTCCTGTGTGGACAATCATATGTGAGTTTAAAGCTGACTTCTGTCCAAACCTGCATCCACAAAGATCACAAGCAAATGCTTTCTGTCCTGTGTGGACTACCATGTGTTGGTTTAAATTTGACTTCAGTCCAAACCTGCGACCACAAAGATAACAAGCAAATGCTTTATGTCCTGTGTGGACTATCATGTGTTGGTTTAAATGTGACTTCTGTCCAAATCTGCATCCACAAAGATCACAAGCAAATGCTTTCTGTTCTGTGTGGACTACTAACATGTGCGAGTTTAAACTTGACTTACAGCCAAACCTGCATCCACAAAGATCACAAGCAAATGCTTTCTGTCCTGTGTGAACTACCATGTGTTGGTTTAAATGTGACTTCTGTCCAAATCTGCGTCCACAAAGATCACAAGCAAATGCTTTCTGTCCTGTGTGGACTATCATGTGTTTGTTTAAATTTGACTTACAGCCAAACCTGCATCCACAAAGATCACAAGCAAATGCTTTTTGTCCTGTGTGGACTACCATGTGTCCGTTTAAAGCTGACTTCAGCCCAAACCTGCGTCCACAAAGATCACAAGCAAATGCTTTCTGTTCTGTGTGGACTACTAACATGTGCGAGTTTAAACTTGACTTACAGCCAAACCTGCGTCCACAAAGATCACAAGCAAATGCTTTCTGTCCTGTGTGGACTATCATGTGTTTGTTTAAATATGACTTCAGTCCAAACCTGCGTCCACAAAGATCACAAGCAAAT
>JBBPBX010073068.1:0-17916 GCA_038048925.1 Garcialebias charrua | reverse complement strand
ATGTATGTATGTATGTATGTATATATACTGTATATATATATATACAGTACATGTACGTAGGTGGCACGGTTGGTAATGTTGCCTCTCAGCGAGATAGTTGCTGGATCAAATCCCGGCCGGCAGTGGCCTTTCTGGGTGGAGTTTGTATGTTCTTTCCGAGCATGCATGGGTTTTCTTTGGGTACTCCAGTTTCCTCCCACAGACCAAAAGCATGCATTTTAGGCTGACTGGTACCTAAACAGTCCCTGGTGAGAGTGAGAGACAGAATGGTTGTTTGTCTAATTTGTCTCTCTGTCCCTGTGATGGACTGGAGACCTGTCCAGGGTGTCCCCTGTCTCTCTCACAGTGACTGCTGGACATGGGCACCAGTGACCCCCAGGACCTGAAAAGGAAGAAGCGGGTAAAAGATAATGGATGGATAAAGGTCGCATAAAGCAAATAAATATGAACAACTCTTATTATATTTATTTTTCTTATTAAATTTTAAAATAAAGTCAAACATTTTGATGTGATACTGATTTAGTCCAGGTTTTCCAAACTTTTGACTGGTCTTCGACATGTCATCAGTGTTGATCTGCATTAAAATAAAACATTTGCATCAACTTAAACCTGCAGAAATGTTCACATTTGGGCTGTTTGTTGTAATGAACTAATTTCAGCAACAAATAGACAGAGCTACAGTTTTCCTTTTAAAAAAAAGCTGCATAAACCAAAATCATGTCTTGAACGTATTTCTTTCCTTAACTGTCTTTAAACTCTGGCAATCACAAGAACATAAATAAAGGCCCAGCACTGTGTGAGCTCTTGAGAGATGTGTTAGCTCTTAAACAATATGTTGTGAGTGACTCTCAGCTACTACCACATTGCTCGATATCTGCAAAATCTCCAGAGTTTTGTGTTGGCTGTAGTAGCCGTCTTGAATGCAGTTGACTCTCTGCTATCTGGAGTTCCATTAAATATAATCTTCTGGTTTGTGAGTATTTTTACAGACACTGCAAACACACACACACACACACACACACAAGGCGTTAAAAATAGAAAAGTAAAAAAGAAAAAGCTGACAGGGCAGCAAAACATTACAACAAGGACAATTAAACATTTGTTACTCTATTTCTGAGAAAGATGAATACTTCCATGTAAGTGCCTCTTTATGGCATTCTCTGTCACGTTGCACTACTGTATTTTGATGCGTAAATACCACTTTGAAGGTCTTAGCTGTTATAGTAAAATATTTTATTTCCAAAGAAATCATTTTGTATGTCAAAAACCTATATAAAACAATAAATAAATTGTCTTCCATGCAGGAAGATCTTTGAGGTATTCATGTTTAAAGAATCAGTTGAAAATTTGTGCTGCAAATAGAAATTGTTGCAATGAGCCACCAAAAAGAAAAAGCTGAAGAGTTTGGATTAGATAAAATGCTGCTTTTGATGCTTGTGGGAAAAAAAGGGGAAATTTAGGGTTTGGAACCAAATGTTAGAGTTTGCTCCATTCATTTAAAACTCATTAACTTTTTAAATCAGCATGTTTTATGAAAATAATTTATTTTTGCATTCTTTGTCCAATAAGACCCAACTTTTGGTGTTTATGAGCATCAATAAACTTTCTATCAAACACCCTGACTAAAATATTGTTATTAGTTGTTTTATTAAATGTTTTGGGCAATTTCCTGCTTTTAGATTAAAACTACATTCTGTACATACCGGTACTTACATACTGTACTATTCAATTCAATTCAGTTTATTTCTATAGCACCAAGTCACAACAGAAGTCATCTCAGGGCACTGAACAGAAACATCCATACATAAAAATAATAATTTAACATTATTTATCTGAAGAGCAGACTGCTTTGAATTTGACTCCATCACAGACTCTCGTCTTGAGCAAGCATGAAGGCGACAGAGGAAAGGAAAAACTCCCTCGTGAGGAAGAAACCTTTAGCAGAACCGGGCTCAGGACAAGTGGGCATCTGCTTTGACCGGCTGGGTTTGAGAAGAACAGCTACACAATGGCAGGTCAAGAATCACATGTTAAGATGGAAATAGTATCAAATGAAAACTATTTAATTTTAACAGTTTATTTAAGGAAATGAGGTCAATTTGTCCTTCAGAAGTCTAAGCCTATAGCAGCATAACAAGCCAACCCTACTATAGGATGTATCAAAAAGGAAAGTCTTAAGCCCAGTCTTAAAACTGGACATTGTGTCAGCCTCACGGACAGAAACTGGAAGTTGGTTCCACAAGAGAGGAGCATGACAACGGAAAGATCTTCCTCCCATTCTGCTTTTAGAAACTCTAGGAACCACGTGTAAGCCTACAGTCTGAGAGCAAGGTGCTGTTAGGAATATATGGAACAATAAAATCTTGAATATAAGCTGGAGCTAGGTTGTTGAGAGCTTTGTAGGTTATGAAGTAAGATTTTGAATTCAATTTTGGATTTTACAGGGAGCCAATGGAGAGAAGGTAAAACTATGATCATTCCTACTAACAGTTAGTAGGAATGATCAGCCTATATGAGTCTTAACTGGAGTTAGTAACTAACTCCAGTTAAGACTCATATAGGCTGCAAGTATGGTAAATACAGATGGATAACATCTGTGTGCAACATAAGCTGAACTACACAGAAGCTTGTTTAAAGGTTTCTGAAGTGTGAAAAGCCAAACGGCTCATCAAAGTTCATTTGCTAGTCGTTGTCGTGTTGAACGTGCTTAAGTTCCAGCGGGCAGAAATTATCATTTTACCATCATTAACTTGCAGCTCTTGTGGTGTGGTTGCCACAGCAACAACTCCCTCTCAGGGTAAGACGTTGCAGTGCATCCTCCGGTTTATTAGATTTCTGATCACACAGCCCCGTCTGCATAGACATCAGGGAAAAAGCAGTCGTGAAGAAACACGTGGCCTCAGATTTACCTTTTGCAAGTCGTCCAGCTGCTCACGAGCTGAGGCTGCCGTGCTGGTTGATTTGTTTTGGGGTCACAGCTGGGTTAAGTGTTGAAACTGAAATGCGGAGCGGAAGATGGATGTGCACAGGTATCAGACGGAGAAACACATTATGATTCAGTTCTGCACAAATTAAAACAAGCAGCCTGAGAAGCTGTGCTCTCAGTTGGATTAGCACTTTTCAGTCTACACAAAAATTTACACAATGGACTTCACTGAATTCATCAAAGCATTTTTACATTTATAAGTTAAAGGGAATTTAAGTTTGATTTTTCTGGAATCATTATTTTGCCTCTTTTTTAAAAAATGTTTATTTATCTGCATTGCATGGAAATATAACTGTGTATTACACGGAGATTAAGATGGACTATCTCCATCTGCAAAACTTAAAGGGACAGTTCAGATTGTTTGAAGCGAGGTTCTGTGGATGGGCTATGAACAATAAATATCTTACCTTTGTAGATAGCTCTTTGAACATATTAACAGCTAGTCAAAGTGAGACAAAGACCTAAAGAAATTGCTGCCATCAACTGTCCAGTTTTGATATTGATGTCATGTGATTCTTATTTTAACATAACTAATATAATATTCTTGCTAGAAGTGCACCATGCTGCACAAGAAGTGCTATAGCTACTGCTGCTGGTTGCATTTGTAAATACCTTAGAGTTTTATTCAATAACTGTGTAATGCAAAATTATTGGCGATATGAAGATTTCAACAATAGTCCAATAAAAGTAAGGTTTTCTGCATGTCAGTTTGGCAGTAAATTGTTGGATCAGGTGCCTCACACTTAGCAACACACTAAACTTACTAAATAAAAAGACCTGGAGCTCTATTATACATATTAATGAAAAGTGCATTATAAATTGAATTCATTATTATTATTTTTTTATTACTATTATCAATTTTTTGCCATTTATTTTGAGTGGACTAATGTTTCAACACAATTGATGTCTTTATCAGAGTCCCTGGACTAGATGCAGTAAAGCTAAAAATTCATCAGAGATCCAGCTTCTTCTTCTTCTTCTTCTTCTTTTTGTAAGTTTATCCAACAGATTTTGCATGAACTGCTATAACGTTTTAAAGAGTGGAGTAGTTTTAAGATAGTGCCAGTCCACTTAGGGCTCAGCCTCACTCAGACTATCCACTATACGTTAGAATTAACCTGTTTCTCCAAACTGAGGAAGATGTATCTGCAACAGGTAAGATAGTTACTGTTCATAACCTTTCTAAGAAGCCCCACATTAAAAGGTCTGAACTGTCATGTTTAGTTGTCACCAGTCTGTATTTATCAGCTGTTAGAAATGTGTTAAAAAAAACAGGCAGCTCAGGATTTTGGGTCTTTATCATTGTGAGATTAGAGAAATAATTATTTCACCCTCTTTTCAGCTCTGTAAGTGCACACAAAAAAAGATGAATCTGTGCCTCTTCACATCCTCCATCCTTACACCTCGCACCCTCACTGCTCACCCCTCCTTCTTCAGCAGCTGAACAAAGACAACTGTTCTTCATTAGCTACATATCTGTGTGAGACTTACATCCACAGTCTTTGCACTGATGCTGTAGCAGGGTTAGGAGTAATGTTGTAAACATATTGTTATTTGTAGTACCGTGTAAGAAATAAATACTAAAAATATAAAACTGTTCGGCCATTTTATTTTTTTCTTACTTTTTCTAGATGTGTTTTTTTTTTTTTTAAGTTGAGATGGAGTTAAAAGAGCTGAAGCAGCTGTCTTTATAAAAGCACCTTTTCACTTCAGCACTTCAGCTTTGTGTTCCTCTGCTCTGGGTGCTTCAGCTCAAAAACATCTCAGACGTTCACGGAAGTGCTGCGCTTTTCCTGTTGGGAAGCTGAGAGATGTCAAAGATACACAACAAAGCACTTCAAAACAACACTCCAACAATTGTCTTATTTATTTATTTTTTATTTTTATTTTATTTTTTTAAGAAATGGAGCCCAGTGTGCAGCAGCAGCAGGATTTGGGTTAAACCAGTGGCTGATTTTCTCCAGTTGGGATAATGGATAAAATAGCATTAAAGCAATTATTAGGAAGGTTTTGCATAAAAAGCGAAACCAAGAGAGTGATGGAATTTTTCTCCTCTTTAATGCCTCCCCCCATTTTGTCCACATTCAGGCGACTGAGGAGCTGGAGGGGCTGTTGAGCTGCTGGTCTCTGAGGGCTTTGGTTTAGGAGGGGCTGAACAGCCTCCTTAGCTTTTCTGCTTCCCATAAAAAATTTTTTTATCTTCATTGTTCATATTTTTCTTTCAAAGTGTTAATTGCTATTTATTGCTGACTGTTTACAGTTCACCATCATCATTTGTGGGAATAATAAGGGAGGTTTACACAACTGTTATTTTCCACAACACGCTGAGGCCATGTTATTAATTGCAGATGTCAGTTTGTGTGCCCTGCATAAATGTTGCAATGTGCAAACCTCTTCAATAGAGGGTGAATCCTATGGCGTGTTAAAGTGTTTCAGTGAATGGCATCGTTTAACTCCATTTCCTGAATGGCTAATAATATCAATAGATGAAGAGTGAAAGAACATGAAGAGAGTAGGTGGCGCTTAGTCCTTATAAATCATACTGATTTTAGAGAGAGTTGGTGCTAGAGAGACGATAATGAATGGGGGGAAGGTGTCAAGGACAGAGAAACTACATGAAAGTCTTTTAACTAAATGACTAATCTTCATATGTCTTCTGCTTAAGATGGTTTATAGAGAAAAACCCACACAAAATATAAAGTTCAATCAACTTCAGCTCTTTGCATTTGGGGTTAATTGCAGGTTCATGGCGTTTGGGATTCGTTGGGTTAAATCAATACTGACTGGATCTTCAAAGGGACATAGTGGTGCAGTATTTCAGTTCTGCAGAGTCTCATTATGGCTGAATAATTAGGAGATCTTCAGTAAACAAACAAACATGTCCCTGCCTCCGTAACCCCAGCATTCACTTTCAAAAAACACCAAGTCCACATGGCTTTAGGGGCAAAAAAACAAACAATAAACAGCCGGAGTTTAACACAAGGAAAGTCTTTACAGAGAATAAAATGGAGGAACAAACTAACACGACATTACAACATAGAAAATGTTACAAAGTTAAAGAGGTGAACCAAAAGAAAACACAATACGCTCTCATAAACACACTCAAGTTCTTGTCCAGGTTTGAAAAGGAAACTTTGTTCTCAACTTTTACATGCATTGCGAGGAAAAACTGCAGTTTTTACAGTCAAATATCAATAAATTAATTTGTTTTTATTGTTATCAATGATGTATCACCATCATCATCTTTTTCTCCTGACTTTTCCCTCTTCAGGGGTCTCCACAGCAAGTCACCTTTCTCCATCTCACTCTGTCCTCACTCCATCTCCATGTCCTCTCTAACTGCATCCATATATCTCCTCTTAGTCCTTCCTCTTTGTCTTTTTCCTGGCAGCTGCATTTCTAACATCCTTCTATCAATATACCCACTGTCCCTCCTCTGGACATGTCCAAACCATCTCAGTCTGGCCTCTCTAACTTTATTTCCATGTTGTTCAACCTGATCACAATGTCATCTGCAAACATCATAGTCCACGGGGATTCCTACCTGACCTCATCTAATCCTCACCAGAGCAAACAAGAAGGGGCTCAGAGCAGATCCTTGATGCACTCCTACCTCCACCTTGAAGCTATCTGTTACGCCTACAACATATCTCACCACTGTCCTGCTGTCCTCATACATGTCCTGTACCAGTCTAACATACCAAACTTCTCTGCCACTTGAGATTTCCTCAGACAACAAATATTGTATGATTCTTACCATAAAGTGTCATTTTTGCAAAGCACCCACAAATTATGACATGAGGTCTGAAAAACATCAGCATAACGTCAGGTGGACTGTGTGTCCATATTTAAATGTTTGTCTGTATGAAGCTGAGATTTCATGTTTGATTTCTCCTCTGCTCAGTTCTGTAAGATACTTGCTGTCACATATAAAGCTGCAACATGCACTTATATTTGTTGCACAGCATGTCCAGAAATCATCCATTTTATTGTTTTTTATTTATTTTCTATGTTGTAATCGGATTTTACAGTCATGCTTCTGCAGACAGTTCCCTTGGCCTCATGGTTTTGTTTTTATTTACAGCATGTTCTGTCAGACATTCAATCTTCAATGGAGAGGTGTATGCCTTTCCAAACTTTGTCCAATCCCTTAACCTCTGTTAAACAGACTGATCTGAACCAAGACCTACAACCAACCAAGAAATCGAAGACACCTTATTTTTCAAGTGTTGTTAAAAAAGTTCTGAATAATGCAATATTTCAGTCTTTTTCTTGTTACTGATTTTACTACATTCAATATTCAAGGTTATTTTTTGTCATTCGCATCACATGTGGTACATGAGGTGGAACGAAATTGTGTACTCAAGGTCCCAGTTACACCCAAAAATAGCAATAACATAAAGTATGAAAAGAAACAGTATGCAAGGATCTAAGATATACTGATATACGCTAAACGAGCGCTAAATGCTATGCTAAAAAATCTAAGATATACGCTAAACACTAATAATGTAAAATAATATGGTATATTAAACAGCAGCCCAAACATTTTTATACATTTATACATTTTTATACAATTCAGATTTTATTTTGTCAGTATGGGGTACTGACTGTAGGTAGTTGCAAAACAAAATTAGCATAATGTGCCTTTTTTTACGTGAAGAAGGTCTGAATACTTTATATGTATTGCCTATTTATTTATTTTTTGCTAATGTTCATATGTTTTTTGCTAATGTTCATATTTACACAAGGAGTGTACTGTCCAAAACTTCTGGATGATTGTGCTTCGTCAAGTATTTTTCACAAGTTGTTAAACTTCTACTGCTGACACAAACAGCAAAAACATGGGAACCACCTGCAGGTCCAGATGTTTCACTTTGCTTGTTCAGCATTTTCACTTGTGACACGGTGACAGAGTCGGTTTCTCAGAAACATGAATGCAGACGGAAATGTTCAGGGTCGTATCAGTGTGAACCCCTGCTTTGGTTACCACAGGCCTTTTAGCTATACCCCTCACCCAATCTCCCACTGCTGTTGTTCTTGGTATTCATCACATCCAGACAAACACAAATTTCAAATATTAATGAGTTCTTCAGACAAGAAGCGACACACACTGTGGGACAGTCACAGGCGGTGGGAGAGATGGCTGTAGGTGGAAACCAGCTCCATGAAACCACCTATTGTGATCAAACATCTCATGTGGTGCGGACACAACAATCTCACTCTCAACGTGGAGAAGACAAAGGAGATTGTCGTGGACTTCAGGAAGAGGGATGCACAACATGCCCCTCTGACCATCAACAGCACCGCAGTGGAGAGAGTGGACAGCACCAAGTTCCTGGGAGTGCACGTCTCAAAGGACCTGTCCTGGAGCAGGAACACTGCAGCACTGGCCAAGAAGGCTCACCAGCGCCTCTACTTTCTCCGCAAGCTGAAAAGGGCTGGAGCTTCAACCCCCATCATGTGCACCTTCTACAGGGGTGCCATAGAAAGTGTCCTGACCAGCTGCATCACGGTGTGGTTTGGTGCATGCACTGCATCATGCCGCAAGAGCCTCCAGCGCATCGTGAAAGCAGCTGAGAAGATCGTCGGCACCTCCTTGCCCTCACTGCAGGACTTACACAGCAAACGCCTCACTCGGAAAGCCCACTGCATGGCAGGTGATCCCACACACCCACTACACAGCCGCTTTAGACTGCTGCCATCAGGGAGGAGACTGAGGAGTCTCCAGGCTCGAACCAGCAGACTGAGAGACAGCTCTGTTCATCAGGCAGTCAGAATGCTAAACACTCTGCCTGCTCTGCCTCCCCTCCCATTTGAACTGCCTTAACACAAAAAACTTTCTCACACATTACCACTCAACACAAAGTTTTTAACACTGGACCCTGTGTCATCAAACGGGTTATTCACTAAACTCTCGGTCATGTGCTCATTCAGTTTGCACTACTTCTCATATTTGCACTAATGTTTGTATTACATTACTGCCTATAGTCATACTACTGTTTACATTCACTGTTTACATTTATTAATACTACTGTTTACATTCACTGTTTACATTTATTAATACGGTTTACATTTATTACTACTGCTTTACATTTATTACTACTGTTTACATTTACACTACTTTTATCTACACTACTGCAGATACATATACAGCATTCTCTGACTAGCCTTATCTAAGGATGCCAAATGTGCCTTATGTGCCTCACTGCATATGCCACTTTGCCTCTATACCAACATCAACTACCTCATACATATACTGTGTACATTAACTTATATGCTGCTGTGCCACTCTTTGCAAATGTCAATGCTAGAACCTTCAGTTTATTTTATAGATATACTTTTTATACTACTATGCAAAAACTCAGGACAGTATTACACTTTTATTATTTCATTTTATGCTTATGTTCATTGGGTGTTTGGTGTTTTAGGGGTGTTTGGTGTTTCAGTGTTGGTGTAAATTTTCATACTTTTATACTATTATGAAAAAACTCAGGACAGTGTTACACTTTTACTATTTTATGCTTATGTTTATTAAATGTTTTAGTGTTTAGTGTTTAGATGGTTACTGTTGCACCGAGGGACTGAGAGAAACGCAATTTCGGTCCTGTGTATGTCCTGTACATATTGCAGTTCTGACAATAAAGTTGACTTTGACTTTGACTTTAGCAATGTTCACTGGTGTGTAAAGTCTGCTGGACCAAAAAAAAAGTGGGAGGACAATCTAAAATATGGGGATGACAGTATATTAATGATTTTTTTTTTTTACTTGTCTCCCAAACGGACTGTGGAGGAGTTAAGGGAACATAATGACTTAAACACAGAGGATCAAACAACCAGATATGGAGGGCAGAAGGTTACACAGCTGTGAAGTTTATAAAAACCACAGCTGAGAACACAGCAGATATTAAATATCCAGTTCATATTTGGGTTATACTTTATCATCTCATCAGTGCATTACCATCCACCTCCTGACTACAGCTTTAGACATTTTTGTTCATTTGGCCCAGAGCCAACAGCAATATTGTCACATCTAAAGGAACTATGACTGCTGCATAATTCAAGTCTGCCTGTCAACCAATGGAAATGAGGCAGGGTGTTCAGACATGCCGCCAGTTCCCCAGACGAGAATATGTTTCTATCTGGTATTTAAATGGGTCAAACTGTGGTGATTTATTCATGTTCTGAGTCTTCAGTCCCACTTTGTTTGACAGGCAAGCTGCAGGCACACCCTCTTTGTACATGAATCTATATCTCTCTCTCTTTCTCTCTCTCTTTCTCTCTCTCTCTCTCTCTATCTACAGTATCTATCTATCTATCTATCTATCTATCTATCTATTTATCTATCTATCTATCATCTATCTATCTACATCTATCTACTATCTATCTATATCTATCTATCTATCTATCTATCTATCTATCTATCTATCTATCTATCTATCTATCTATCTATCTATCTATCTATCTATCTATCTATCTATCTATCTATCTATCTATCTATCTATCTATCTATCTATCTATCTATCTATCTATCTATCTATCTATCTATCTATCTATCTATCTATCTATCTATCTATCTATCTATCTATCTATCTATCTATCTATCTATCTATCTATCTATCTATCTATCTATCTATCTATCTATCTGTCTGTCTGTCTGTCTGTCTGTCTGTCTGTCTGTCTGTCTGTCTGTCTGTCTGTCTGTCTGTCTGTCTGTCTGTCTGTCTGTCTGTCTGTCTGTCTGTCTGTCTGTCAAGTAGGTGAGGAAGCTATCAATCTAGACCCGTCATTAAACAATTTTTACTAAACTATTGTTTAAAGTTGTAACGTAACCTTTTCCAAAATGTTGTTGTCTCATTTTCTGCCTTTAAAGGCTGGTTTAGAGTCCAATGGAGGTGCCAAAGTTGTGTCTCACAGACATGTTTTGTTTTTTTGTCTCACAGACATGGGTGCATCATAAAAATTGCATATACCCTATATTGTTTCACACTACCCACTGAGACCCTGTCTTGTGAACTGGCCCCAGTCAGAACTAGCTGTCACCAGGTTGTGAGTGGAGCTTGGTCAGAACTTTGTGGTTGTCTATGAGAAGTGGCTACAGTACTGTGAGCGGATCTCTGAGTGCAGCATCTGCAATATCAGCAAACATTTGATGGTGTCAATAGAAAAATATAAGCAAATATGTTCTTGTTTTTAGTATTTCACCCTGTTTTACAAGACCCCGGTTTATTGTTTTGTACACTACTCTTAACAGCATTTTTACTGCAGTTTATTGTCATTGTCTAGTGTTTTGTTGTATGTACTCTATATGTTCTGTCTGGAAAGGTCCCTCTTGTAAATGAGTCCCGCGGCTCAATGAGGCTAGCCTGTATACACAAAGGTTGAATGAATGACTGAATGAGCATCTGCTAAGGAGCTACTCCCCTAGTCCATCGTTCCAACATCCATTTCAACTGGGATAGTCCTTCCTTAGATAGAAAACTTTTCCAATTGGATTTTCTATGTACCGTATTTTTCGGATTATAGGTCGCACCGGAATATAGGTCGCAGTGTCCAATTATTATTATTTTTTTCAAAAAAAAAAATTCCTACTTCCGCTCTCGGCAAAGCAAGTCGCATATCTTTTTGCTCCTCTCCTCCCTAAGTTTTCCTCCTCCCCGCTTGCTTTTTGTCTTGCCTGTAACTCTTCAGTGCTCACTCGAACCAATTTGTGATGGATTTAATTAATTGGGCTGTTTCCTCTATAGATAAAAATTTTTCCACGAAGCGAACCGGGCCAGGAGAAACGGCTTGTCCCTCCGACACGCACGCTGTCGGATACATTATGGACTCGTGGGGCCAGTGGCAGCCAATGTGTCTGACTGTCCTGTCTGTCGAAGACGTGGAAGATTTGTGGATTATTGGGATATTGGTGGCAGCTACTCTGTTTTTTGGCGTTGACGGAGCTGTCTGCTACTGGAAGCTGAAGAAGACTGCGGCGGCTATCAGCGCGCTGGCGAAACTTCCTGATCAGCAAGATTCTCTGATCCGGGCTATGAGCTCCACATCCCAGCTGTTGTACGAACTGAACCGCACGATGGGAGCAGCGGTAGACCACCGCGGACCTGCGGTGCGTTTTGGAACTCGTTTACAGCCGTCCGGACTCAATCAGGGCACAGATGGGGGTTCGTAGCTCGGAACCTCATATGATTCGGCGATTTTGGACCTGAACAGCACCTGGACTTGGAAGGCTGCAGTCAAAAGAACACTGTGGCCTGAGCTGAAGATAAACAAAAAGAGTATCTAATCTGGACTCTGGCGACCTTGAATGAGGCCGTGTGGAAATTCTTCTCCTGGAGTCGAAAGCTGAGAGAACACGCTGCCCCCCCTCCCCCCAGAGATCTCTGTGTGTGCGCTTGGATGGCGCCGAGCTGAGACAACTGCTGACTGTGCTTATCTGAATGTTACTCACAGACTTGATCTCCTTGCTTGTCATCAAACTGCAACATGTCTTGTCTCTGTGCTTATGCTGGTAGAGTTTTTGGGACTTTATCATGGAGTGTCTTAAGAAGACAAGTTATGATAGATTCTTTTTTTGAATACCAATGATACATACCCATCTGTATTTTCCTTTTTCCATATCTGATTGTGGTGGCGCGGTTTCAGACTGCTGCGACTTCGTGCACTCGTCCCTATCTTAAGACGGATGTGCGTAATCAATTACGTTGTTTTGTGCCCCGGTGCAATGTCAATGTCAATAAAAATATATTCTATTCTATTCTATTATTGCCAAAAAATTGGAAAAATCCATAAATAGGTCGCACCGGATTATAGGTCGCACCTACGTCACCGCCGACGTAACGCGTCATCCACCTCTGACGCGCCGCGTGACCGCTGAGTCAACCCGGCAATATGGGACCGAGTGTTTAGCTCTGCTGCTAATGTCTGCCAGAAGCTAACAGAAGCTAAACACGAGACGATTCCGTCTCTGAAAACACGAATAAAAAATCGAATTTTATGTCAAATGTTTTATCGAGACCATAGTAACGTACATTAAAGCTCCTATAATTACACTCTGTAAGCAGAAAAAATATACACCGAGTGGTTTTGAAGCTATTTATAACGTAAACAGAAGTACACAGATAAAAAACGAATGCTAACACGAGACGACTCCGCCTCTGACACGAATAAAAAATCGAATTTATGTCAAATGTTTTATCGAGACCATAGTAACGTACATCAAAACCTTATACAGTAATTGCACTCTGTAAGCAGAAAAAATATACACCGATTGGTTTTGAAGCTATTATTATAACATACCGTAAACAGATATACATCCACAAGCTAACAAGCTATGCTAATAAAAGATCCATCCATCCATCCATCCATCCATCCATTTTCTTCCGCTTATCCGGGGTCGGGTCGCGGGGGTAGCAGCCTAAGTAGGGAGGCCCAGACTTCCCTCTCCCCAGCCACTTGGAGCAGCTCCTCTGGGGGAATCCCAAGGCGTTCCCAGGCCAGCCGAGAAACATAGTCCCTCCAGCGTGTCCTGGGTCTTCCTCTGGGTCTCCTCCCGGTGGGACATGCCCGGAACACCTCACCAGGGAGGCGTCCAGGAGGCATCCTAACCAGATGCCCGAGCCACCTCAACTGGCTCCTCTCGATGTGGAGAAGCAGCGGCTCTACTCCGAGTCCCTCCCGGATGACTGAGCTTCTCACCCTATCTCTAAGGGAGAGTCCAGACACCCTGCGGAGAAAACTCATTTCAGCCGCTTGTATCCGAGATCTCGTTCTTTCGGTCATAACCCAGAGCTCATGACCATAGATGAGGGTGGGAACGTAGATCGATCGGTAAATTGAGAGCTTTGCCTTTTGACTCAGCTCTCTCTTCACCACGACAGACCGGTACAGCACCCGCTTCACTGCGGACGCTGCACCTATCCGCCTATCGATCTCACGCTCCAGTTTTCCCTCATTCGTGAACAAGACCCCGAGATACTTAAACTCCTCCACTTGGGGCAGGACCTCCTCCCCGACCCGGAGAAGGCATGCTACCCTTTTCCGGCTCAAGACCATGGCCTCGGATTTGGAGGAACTGATCCTCATCCCGGCCGCATCACATTCAGCTGCAAACCGCTCCAGCGAAAGCTGTAGATCACGAACTGATGAAGCCAATAGGACCACATCATCTGCAAAAAACAGAGAAGCGATTCTAAGGCCACCAAAACGGATCCTCTCAACACCTTGGCTGCGCCTAGAAATTCTGTCCATAAAAGTTATGAACAGAATCGGTGACAAAGGGCAACCTTGGCGGAGTCCAACTCTCACCGGAAACGAGCCTGACTTACTGCCAGCGATGCGGACCAAGCTCTGACACCGGTCGTACAGGGACCTAACAGCCCATATCAAAGGGCCTGGTACCCCATACTCCCGGAGTACCCCCCACAGAACCCCCCGAGGGACGCGGTCGAATGCCTTTTCCAAGTCCACAAAGCACATGTAAACTGGTTGGGCAAACTCCCACGCACCCTCCAGGACCCTGCTGAGGGTGTAGAGCTGGTCTAGTGTTCCACGACCAGGACGAAAACCACACTGCTCCTCCTGAATCCGAGGTTCGACTATCCGACGGACCCTCCTCTCCAGAACCCCTGAATAGACCTTACCAGGGAGGCTTAAGAGTGTGATCCCCCTATAGTTGGAACACACCCTACGGTCCCCCTTTTTGAATAGGGGAACCACCACCCCAGTCTGCCAATCCAAGGGAACTGCCCCCGATGTCCACGCGATATTGCAGAGTCGCGTAAGCCAACACAACCCCACAACATCCAGAGCCCTAAGGAACTCAGGACGAATCTCATCCACCCCCGGAGCCCTGCCACCGCGGAGCTTTTTAACCACCTCGGCGACCTCAGCACCAGAGATTGGAGAGCCCGACCCAAAGTCCCCAGGCTCCGCTTCCTCAGTGGAAGACGTGCCAGTAGGATTGAGGAGGTCTTCGAAGTATTCCGCCCACCGACTCACAACATCCCGAGTTGAGGTCAACAGCACGCCATCCCCACCATAAATGGTGTTGGTCGCGTACCGCTTTCCCCCCCTGAGACGCCGGATGGTGGACCAGAATCGCCTCGAAGCCGTACGGAAGTCATTCTCCATGGCCTCTCCGAACTCCTCCCACGCCCGAGTTTTTGCCTCAGCAACCACCCGAGCCGCATGCCGCTTGGACTGCCGGTACCTATCTGCTGCTTCCGGGGTCCCACAGGCCAAAAAGGCCCAATAGGACTCCTTCTTCAGCTTGACAGCATCCCTCACCGCCGGTGTCCACCACCGGGTTCGAGGGTTGCCACCACAACAGGCACCAACAACCTTGCGGCCACAACTCCGATAAGCTGCCTCGACAATAGAGGCGCGGAACATGGCCCACTCGGGCTCAATGTCCCCCGCCTCCCTCGGAACGTGTTCAAAGCTCTCCCGGAGGTGGGAGTTAAAGCTCTGTCTTACGGGAGACTCTGCCAGACGTTCCCAGCAGACCCTCACAATACGTTTGGGTCTACCAGGTCTGACCGGCATCCTCCCCCACCATCGGAGCCAACTCATCACCAGGTAGTGGTCAGTTGACAGCTCCGCCCCTCTCTTCACCCGAGTGTCCAGGACATGCGGCCGCAGATCAGATGAGACACAACAAAGTCGATCATCGAACTGCGACCTAGGGTGTCCTGGTGCCAAGAGCACATATAGACACCCTTATGCCTGAACATGGTGTTCGTTATGGACAATCCATGACGAGCACAGAAGTCCAACAACAAAACACCACTCGGGTTCAGATCAGGGGGGCCATTCCTCCCAACCACACCCCTCCAGGTCTCACCTCTTCCGCGTCCGGGCGAGGGAACATTGTTTCCAGTGATTTGACTCATCATAAGGGGTCTTGTGGGCTGCACTTTGTCTGGTCCCTCACCTAGGACCTGTCTGCCTTGGGTGATCCTACTAGGGGCATGAAGCCCCTGACAGCATAGCTCCTAGGATCATTGGGACACTCAAACCCCTCCACCACGGTAAGGTGGCAGCCTAGGGAGGGGTAAATAAAAGATCGTTTTATTTTATTTTATCTCAAACATCTAATAAAGCTACTCACTTGTAAATGTCCACACTGTGATTCCATTCCATTCTGTAAGTTTCAGAAAAATCCACTGAGTGGTTCTTGACTTATCTTGCTAACAAACTGCAAACAAACAGAGCTAACAAAGCTACTGGTACATCCAGACCAGGAGGCCGACAGTCAGTCTGAGCAGAGGAGCTTTTTTCGGACACATGAGCTGGAAACGGTCTTCTTCTTCTTCTTGGGTCAGTGTACTCCTCTGGAAGTGGTACTGCATTGCGCCCCTAGCGGCCGAAAGTGGTACTGCATCATTTTCTGCCAAACTGAAAAGGCTCAGAACTGAGTCAAAAATTGGTCTAAAAATATGGAAAAAAATCCATAAATAGGTCGCACCGGATTATAGGATGCAGGCCTTGAAAAAAACATAAAAAGGTGTGACCTATAATCCGAAAAATACGGTATGTGAATTTTTCTGTAAAGTGCTCTGAGACAATTTAGTTGTGAATTGGCACTATACACATAAATAAACTTAATTGAATTGTTGCAGGGAAAATGCTAAAGTTTAAAAAACTTGTACAGATAGTAAACAAACTCATGGAAATAGACTGGACCATTTTAATACATGGAGGATGCATCGCGGGGACACAGGCAGCTCTATGGTTGTACTGACCAAAAGAGATTTTGCCTCCCCTGGACCACCATCGTGGTGATGACCAGGAGGTAGTGCACCTCCTTCGGGAAGTGTATGGGCACGTTCCAGCTTTGCTGGAAACGAGGGCAGTCTTCATGACAAATTCACAAAATAGTGCTAATGGTTAACAATGGAAATGCCAGATTCTCCTTCTCCATCTTGTCCATCTTCAACTAAAAATAAACACCCGTTCTGCCAGCTGCACAGTCTGAGCTGTTGCTGATGGAAAGACAGTGGGAGGACTTCATCAGGACATTAGGTATCTGACTGAGGATGAATTGTCCATGCAACAATGGTCATCTCAAATCACTACAGCAAGATCCAATGTCTTAACATCTCACACAAAGTGTAACCAGGCCTTAAAATATACAGAACTAATAAAGTGAAGTTAAAAGTTTAACTTTAAAGAATCTGTGACAGATGAATCACTCAGCCCTTAGGCTGTGTCTCTACTGGGTTGCAACAGTTGGTGATAAAGTGCGAACTGTTCTCAAGAGGGAGTTTCTAAAAATGCCTTGAGGAGCATTCTCAGTTTCCTCGCATTGTCTTGAAGGAACTTTAAACAAGTTTAAAAAATTGTGTATCAGATAATTTTCTCAGAATAAGCAGTTATCAGGGGCATCCTGAACCTGTCTGAAACTCTTCAATTTCTGTGAGTCAGAAACTGTAAAGAATGTTGGATAACTTGGGGATGATTTGTTGGTCAATGAAACCAAATTCTAAAGGAGAATAAATTGTGCTCATATTGAGACATAAGACACTCTGTGACAAAAATCCTAAAGCACGTCATTTTCAAGATTGCAAAAGTGTCTTCAGTATTTCAGTGTGGTTCCAGGTAAAATATATGTATTATTTGTTTTGTGTCTTAAACTAATAACTAATCACCAGTAGTCATAACCCCAGTGACATACATATATTATATTTGTGGTGTGTTATGGTCCTCGGGGCGCCCCGTACCAGAGGCGCGTTATGTACGGGTTGCGGGGTCAGAGTTCATATATAATAAAGACGCCGGCTGGCTAAAGAGTAGCGGTTGTCCGAGTGCTCCGTGAGTAGTCTCCAAACTATTACATGGTGTCAGAAGCGGTGACTCTTCGACGTGAAGTTAGCATTCCCGACGCACTCGCAAGTAACTGAGTCGTATCCGAGATGTCCGATACGGAGAGG
>JBBPBX010073067.1:0-17916 GCA_038048925.1 Garcialebias charrua | reverse complement strand
TATATATATATATATATATATATATATATATATATATATATATATATATATATATATATATATATATATATATATATATATATATATATATATATATATATATATATATATATATATATATATATATATATATATATATATATATATATATGTACATTACAACATATAATTTCATTTGAGCTGCTTCCTTCAGGGCGAAGGTACGGCCTTCCTTTATTCTCAAGAAACAGAACAAAATTTTCTTTCATACCACAAGCAATTAAATCAATAAATAATACTAAGGTATCATGACTTACTGAGCACAAATGTCTTGGCTACACCTTCTGCAACATTTTGGCTGACTGGCAGATTCACATGTGTTGTGACAAATGTAGAAATGATATGTTGTGTATATATATATATATATATATATATATATATATATATATATATATATATATATATATATATATATATATATATATATATATATATATATATATATATAATATATATATATATATATATATATATATATGTACATTACAACATATAATTTCATTTGAGCTGCTTCCTTCAGGGCGAAGGTACGGCCTTCCTTTATTCTCAAGAAACAGAACAAAATTTTCTTTCATACCACAAGCAATTAAACCAATAAATAATACTAAGGTATCATGACTTACTGAGCACAAATGTCTTGGCTACACCTTCTGCAACATTTTGGCTGACTGGCAGATTCACATGTGTTGTGACAAATGTAGAAATGATATGTTGTGTATACACATATATATATATATATATATATATATATATATATATATATATATATATATATATATATATATATATATATATATATATATATATATATATATATATATATATATATATATATATATATATATATATATATATATATATATATATATATAAATATATGTACATTACAACATATAATTTCATTTGAGCTGCTTCCTTCAGGGCGAAGGTACGGCCTTCCTTTATTCTCAAGAAACAGAACAAAATTTTCTTTCATACCACAAGCAATTAAATCAATAAATAATACTAAGGTATCATGACTTACTGAGCACAAATGTCTTGGCTACACCTTCTGCAACATTTTGGCTGACTGGCAGATTCACATGTGTTGTGACAAATGTAGAAAGGAGATGTTGTATATATATATATATATATATATATATATATATATATATATATATATATATATATATATACAGTATCCCTCGACTTATGGTGGCCTCGACTTACGGCGTTTCGGCTATACGAACGTGTGTAGAAATGGAACTCGTTCGTAAGTCGGGGATCACCTCTACAATCCCGCCTTCAGATAAAAGTGACCAATACAGGTAGTCCTCGACTTACGGCGTTTCGGCTATACGAATGGGTGTAGAAATGGAACTCGTTCGTAAGTCGGGGATCACCTGTACAATCCCGCCTTCAGATAAAAGTGGCCAATACAATCACATATATATACAGGTAGTCCCCGACTTACGAGCGCTCTTACTTTTCATTCATTCATTCATTCATTCATTCAACCTTTATTTATACAGGCTAGCCTCGTTGAGTCACGGGGACTCATTTACAAGAGGGACCTGTCTCACTTACACCAAACAACCATCCAGTCTCACACTCACACCTAGGGTCAATTTAGAGTCACCAATCAGCCTAACAAGCATGTTTTTTGGTCTGTGGGAGGAAACCGGAGTACCCGGAGAAAACCCACGCATGCACGGGGAGAACATGCAAACTCCACCCAGAAAGGCCCCGGACCGGGATTTGAACCGGCAACCTTCTCGCTGAAAGGCAGCAGCTCTACCAGTTGTGCCACCGTGCTGCCCTATTGCCTCCTACTTACAAGGATCCGGACTTACGAGCTGGCAAATTTTTGGAAAAAACGCAAAAAATACTGAGTTTTTCTGTGTTTTTTCACCACAGTTCGTTAGCTAAACATGTGGACACACGTTTCCGATCATTTTTATGCACTCATAAGCAGTTTTTCGAAGAAAAACGAGTGTTTGTAGTCGCGCTAGCAAAACCGTTCCAACTTACGAGCGAAATTCCGGACTTACGAGACACGTGGCGGCCGTTCCAAGTTACGAATTTTCGCGTTACGAGCGCCTCGGAGGAACGGAACTCGCTCGTAAGTCGGGGACTACCTGTATATATATATATATATATATATATATATATATATATATATAAAGCTCTGCAGAGAGTGGTGAAGGCTGCACAGAAGTCTGTTGGAGTCAGTCTCCCCACCATCACAGACATTTACACCTCCAGATGCAGGAAAAGAGCCACCTGCATCATGAAAGACCTCACTCATCCAGCACACTCACTCTTTGCCCCACTCCCCTCAGGACGGAGGTTGAGGAGCATCAAGTGTAGAACCACTAGACTGAGGAACAGCTTCTACCCTGAGGCTGTTAGACTCATGAATAAATAAAAATAAAATAAAAAATAAACACTGCAAAATATCACATCATACTGATGCTGATCTGTTTTCTTGTTGCTGTGTTCATCTGTGACCATCTGCTCATACAAACTCATGTTCGTGCTGCTGTTTATTCCCACTATATTAGGCTTAGTGTATTACTAGTTGATGTTTTTCTTAGTTAGTTCTAGATGTTATTACTGTTTTTCTCTTTCATTTGTTGTTGGATGTAACTGGGACCTCGTGTACATAATCTCGTTTTCATCACATGTACCACATGCGGTGCAAATGACAATAAAGACTCTCTGACTCTGACTCTGACTATATATATATATATATATATATATATATATATACATATATATGGTAAATGGAGCTTATTTATATAGCGCTTTCCAGCCCCCTGTGAGGGACCCCAAAGCGCTTTACAATACCAACCATCCACCCATTCATACACACATTCATACACCGGTAGCGGTGACTGCCATGCAAGGCGCCTTCCAGTCCTATCGGGAGCAACTCGGGGTTAAGTGTCTTGCCCAGGGACACAACGACACATGGTGTGAGTAACCGGGATTCGAACCTCCAGCCTTCCGATCGGGGGATGACTGCCATTACCACCACACCACGGCCGCCCATAATATATATATTATATTTATATATATATATACATATATACATATATATACAGTACATATATATACATATACTGTATATATATATATATATATATATATATATATATATATATATATATATATATATATATATATATATATATATATATATATATATATATATATATATATACTGTATATATGTGGGTGCATGTATGTATATATATATATATATTTATATATATATATATATACTATATATATACTATATATATATATTTATATATTTATATACACGATCCTGTGTACATACTCTCGTTTTCATCACATGTACTACATGTGGTGCAAATGACGATAAAGACTCTCTGACTCTCTGACTCTGATGTATAAATATGCCCCCAAGGCCTCATCCACACCAACAGAATGGCCTCATATACATACCAATGGCTGCAAAAATGCTAATTCAATGAGCCATTTGACTAACTCCCATGGGAACTATAGTTAGAATATCCAAATGGCTCACATGTGGTAGTGCTAGTGCTAAATACATTCAGCGCTTTGAACCAGGGGACTTGGGTTCTAACGAAACCAAGGCCTACCTGAAGAACCTGGAGTTGAAGCTAGATCGCTTCTCCAATGTCACGGTTGCCGATAGGATCACTCTAATCAATCTCACCTCTAGCAGGGAGGTGCAGTATCTTATTGAACGTCAACCGGAGGACATAAGGAACGACTATAAGCGTCTGTGTGATGTTATTATCACGAAATTCACTCCTCGCGCGGGAATCGATGGTTTCCAGGCCGCGATGAAGATCAAGCAAGGTCGCAATGAACATCCATAGGTTTATTACAAAAGGTTCTTCCAAGCTTACTTTGGTAATCGGAACGAACCTGGGATGGAGGAGGAGAGACATTTTAAGTGTCTTTTCATCGAAAACTTGCATCCTGAGATAGGTTCGTCGGTTGAAATCATGGCCAACTGCAACAGGAACACTATCAGGGAAGTGTTGGAGTATGCCGTACGTGTTTTTGAGGCATTCAGCAAACACAGGGCTCCCATGGAGGCATTTCCAAGTGAGAGGGGCTTGTTTCGTCCACTGGAGCTAGAAGGGGCGCGAGCGTCTGCTCCTTCTTCTGATGTCGGCGAGACGAAGCGGGATGCCCTACGGGCACCTCGGAATGATGATGTTCGCCCCACTGATGAGCCAAGGTGGTTCAGGTCTGGTCAAGAGGGTGGCCAGCGATATAAAAAGGGGGGTGCACGTCCTAATGTTGCAAAGTACGGTCAGCAGGTTGACTCGCGCAACAAGGGCTCCCAGAGGGGACCCTCACGCAAGGGTGCTGCTCCACCTACACCTCGGAAAAGTGTACCCGAGACGGGCGATGGGCAGCGCAAGCCCCAGAAAGTTGACCCTAAACCTCTGAGTTCAGAAGAGACCGAGGTCATACGTCGGTTGTTAGGGAATTTTCAGGCTGCTAACAAAGATAAGAAGCCTGATGCGTTGTACGGTGCTGTCGTTGATAGTAACTCTGTGCACGCAGACGGCAACGGTGACACTATTACTGACGGTCAACAAGACATTGGTCAGCATGATACTGTCAGTCGGAGCGTGGACAGTCAGACCTTTGACAGTCCAGCACATGTCAGTCAACATGACATTGACCGTGGACCTGACATCATTGTTACAGAGCCGGAGAGCCCCTTGTCAGAGATAAAGGGGGATACCTCGCTGACCAGTGACAGTGACTCGTCACAAACTGGTCTCACTGACACGCCGGTGACTGCACTGCCGGTTCAAGTGGTTCACCATGACACTGACGGTGGTAGACGTACAAAACGTCGGGATGAACCTACGTGCGATATGTGGTTCCTGTGCGACCTATACAGAAAGGGGCCCGCTATGAAGGCTTACCTGTCAATCACGTTAGAAGGGGTCCTCACCCAAGACGCCCTCCTGGACGGTGGTGCCGACATATCCATTATGTCACCCACACTGTTCGAGGAGCTGAAAACAGCCGCTAAGAGTGTTGACAGAGAGATACCCCTGACAGAATGTGCTATAGAGTTGCGGGGACTCTCGGAAGTGGGAACAACCATGACAGCTATTGCCATGGTTCACATGCAGATTGGCGAGACGACAATTTACCATCCGGTACATGTGTCTACGGTGAACTCCATCCCATTTCTGGTCGGCCAGGATTTTATCAATCGCTTTGAAGCGATTGTTAATTATGGTAATCGGACGGTGTGGGCTACAGTGAGCAGTCCACTGCCGATTGTTGTGCCTCCGCTGAGTGATACAGACTGTGTAACCGCGGGTACCACGGAAGGCATGAGGGAAAGCCCATCCGAGAGCACATGCCCGGTATGTGGACCTTCAACAGCAGGTGAGACAATAAAGACACCACAGGTGGACCTCCTATGCGAGCTAATACATTCGGCGCTCACGGGACATTACCTGCCCCAGGTAGTGAACGGTGTAGAGATCCAAGGATCCCACACCGATGATGTTGTGTTGTCCCCCTGGTCGGAGAGGTCTGCGATTAGCCGGGCTTTCTATGAAACCTTGCTTCATAAGCATGAGGGTCTTATACGGCTGAGAAAGTCTTTCCGTTTTCCTTTAGATCCCGACAGTTGTGAGGAAATGACCGCGAGAGTAGTCATTTGCCTGTCACTGTCCTGGAACAAACGCAGACTGGTCCACCCGTTCTTAGTGATCACTAACTTACCACACGCGACCTATTTAGGCTCCGACGTTTTGGTAAGATTGGGTGTCTCGGTAGACGTCAACAATGAGGTGCTGTGGTCGCTGGACACAGCCAAGGAAGATTCTCCTGTGTTAACTACAGAAAATCTTAAGGCTGGACAAACAATACCAGAGGTCTGCCAGGTTGCTAGCAGTCATGAAACCACGGTACCACCTCGGGCGGACAACCACATGGTGAGAATTCACATCGTGAAAGGTCAGGTACTTAGCCGACAGCAGGCTTGTTTTCAACCATCTCCTACGTTTCTCGACTTAGGGCTGTCCGTGGTGGCCGCATGCAAAGTGGACCTCGACTGTAGAACCACGTCCGTTGCTGTGTGTAACACAGGCACAGACGAGGTACGGATCCCACGAAACACGCGGCTAGGATGGTTGATCTCTACTGATTTCCATGATTTTGAACTTAGCGTTCCGTTTCTGGGAGGCCTCCCAGAAAACTTGTTTCCACGTCATCACGCGGGGCGAGTCTTGTTCACAAAACCAACAAAGGCCATAACCCTCTTCTCCCCGAGTGAGTCCGGCCATGACCATGTCATTAGGTTCGGTTTCAACGGTGGAAAAAGTCTTGGCCTTCAGACTTATAGTGCCCTACCTGTAGACAGGTTTTACGACACTGAAAGGGTCTCAATGGAGCTCCCCGATGAACAAGAACCCACCTCGGTTGCTTCACAGATTGAACAAGTGATCGCTCAGGCCGACGCCCTGAAAACTGATGAAGAAAGGGACAAGCTTCGCAAGGTTCTCTTAAAATACGAGAAATCATTCTCGACTGACTCTATGGATTGTGGGTTGACCACGATCCACAAAGTAAGCATCCCAACCCCACTTGACGCTCCACCTGCGTTCGTCAGACAATACAAGATTCCTCTGGCAGCTCATGAACCTATCAGAGATATCATTGATGACTTGTTGGAAAAGGGTATCATCAGATACTGTAACAGCACTTACTCTGCGCCTATATGGCCGGTGTTAAAACCAAATGGTAAATGGAGACTCACCATTGACTACAGAAAGCTGAACAAACAAGTTCCCTTATCCAGGTGGCCCATGACCCAGCTCCAACAGGAACTGCCCAAGGTCACCAATGGTAAGTACTTTTCCACCCTCGACATCGCCTCTGGTTTTTGGACCATCCCCGTGCGTGACGAGGACCAGTACAAACTTGCTTTCACTTTTGGTGGTCGTCAATACACCTTTAACAGGTGTCCATTTGGCTACGCTAACTCACCTGCAGAGTTCAACATCTTTTTGAACAAAGCATGTCCAGACGCCCACAAGCGTGGGACACTGATTTACGTGGACGATGTCCTTTTGAGGCAGCCGACACTGGGTTCACATTTGGCTGAGATCGACCACGTTCTGAGTCAACTGACGACTGCTGGTGCTAAGATTTCATTGTCAAAATGCCAGTGGTGCAGATCCAAGGTGGACTACGTTGGCCTACTTGTAGGTCCGGACGGAGTACAACCACAACTGACTCGTACCCAAGGCCTTGACAGTCTCAAAATCCCAACCAATCTCAAAGAACTGCAAAGTTTTCTTGGCGTGTGTAATTACTCGAACCAATTCATAGAGAACTATGCAGACCTGGCTAAACCGCTGACTATTCTCCTGAAGAAAGACGTTCCGTTTGTCTGGACTGACAAACAGCAGCAGGCGATGGACGCTCTTATAGACAGGATCAAGTCGGCCCCATGTCTAGTCTACCCAGACTATAACAAGGAGTTTCACTTGGAAGTGGGCTTCTCAGCTCATTGCATGAGTGCAGGTCTGTACCAAATACACGACAGAGACAAACGTGTGGTGGCCTACGCCAGCAAGACAATGGCAGGCCCCGAGTTGAAATTCTCGGACTGTGAGAAAGCTTTGCTGACCACGGTGTGGGCAGTAAAACATTTCTCCAGCTACATTGGGGGACAGAAGATCATTGTTGAAACACATCACCAGCCGGTGACTTTCCTGAACAGCCAACGCATCAGAGATGGCGTGGTTACAAACTCACGCGTTGCAACGTGGCTCATGGCGCTTCAGAGTTTTGACCTAGACATCCGCTATGGTCAAAATAAGAAGTCACATTTGGGCACTGACTTGGCTATCTGCCAGGAATGCACAAACGATGTGCCAGCCACCCAGCCGCCTGCTAAGGAAAGGCCCTTGGTGACGGAGGATCCCTATCACCACTTCTTTGATGATATCTGTAAGGGTATGACAACATTGTACGTGGATGGGTCTGCATTCCGCAACGACAACATCTGCAGGGCAGGTGTTGGAGGGGTACTCCTCCGTGACCTTCAGCGGAGCACTTTCAGCTACAGCTTAGGCTCTCAGACTTCTCAGTACGCTGAGATTGCGGGCATCCTAATAGCTCTCCAGTTGGCTGTAGAACATTCCATCAAGACACTAGTCATCTGTACTGACTCGAACTATGCTCGGTTGAGTTTCGCCTGTCATCTCGCTATGTGGAAACGTAACGGTTTTCTCACAAGCGACAGGAAGGCGGTCAAACACAAAGAGCTCTTCATGGCGTGTGATCACTTGGTGACGTTACACGACATGCAGATCTACTGGAAGAAAGTTCCAGGACATTCGAGAGTCCCAGGCGATGACAAGTACTATAATGACATTGCAGATTCTTTGGCCAAAGAAGGAGCCGACAAAGGTCAGCTGTGGTCCTTTGACCCCTCCTGGTTGGTCAAGACTCTGCCAATACAACCTACTGTGGAGGTTATGGCAGTCACACGTGCACAGGCCGCGGCCAAACCTGCCGACAACGCAGTCTCGGTGCGACCTGCACTAACTGACACGGACGTCGTCCGACTGCAAAAGTTGGACCCTGCTATCAAGTCCATGGTGCTGTACCTGACTGACCCTGACAATAATACTCTGTCCAAAGACGAGTTGGATTCTGATCCTGACCTCAGGGTACTCTATCATCTGCGCTCGCAGCTGAAACTGATCAAAGGCATCCTAACTTTTGCCCATGGACCAGCGTCCTCACCAGTGTTCGTGGTTCCCCATGGCCACAGGGGGGTGATGTTAGTTCATGCCCATGATCTCCCGTCCGCAGGACACAAAGGAGAGAAAGCCACGCTGACGGCATTGAAACAAATTGCCTATTGGCCTGGTATGAAAAAGGATGTCAAGGACTACATTGACGGGTGCTTGATTTGCGCCCAGTTTCAGCCTACCAGACCACTCCACAGGGCGCCACTGCAAAGCAGAGGCATTTCATTTCCATGGTCTGACATCCAGTTTGACTGGGTGGGACCACTCACTAAGAGCTCTAGAGGAAATAAATATTTCCTCACGGTAACCTGTGCATTTACCAAATGGGTAGAATGCCTACCAGCTCCTAATGACACAGCACAAACTACTGCTATTTTGCTAGTGAATCATGTATTCTCCAGGTTTGGACTTCCCCTTAGGGTGAACTCAGACCAAGGTACACACTTCACAGGTGAAGTGATGAAAGAACTGTGGAAGACGCTTGGCGTCAAAGCTGATTTCCATATTGGCTACCACCCACAATCTTCAGGACAAGTAGAGAGAGCAAACAGAACGGTGGTGAGTATTTTGAAGAAATACGTAGCCGCAAACCACAAGGACTGGGACGTGAAACTCCCTTTAGTCCTGATGGCCATTAGGGCCACTCCACACACATCAACCGGCGTCTCTCCCTTCGAGATGATGACCGGTCGACAAATGACTCTCCCTCTACACCTGTTGTACCAACCAGGTGACGCCACCATGGCAACAGCCTACACCACTCAACAATACATGAAAGACTTGAATGTACACCTCCGAGACACTTTTGCTTTTGCCCAGCAAAACCTGGAAAGGTCTGCTGAGGGACGCAAAGCGTACTATGACCAGAAGGCTTCCCATGATGAACTCCAAGTGGGAGACAGAGTCTTGTACTATACTTTCGCCCCCGCAGCCGGGAAAGGAGGGTCCGGGACCGGTACTCTCGCCCGCAAACTAATGCCCAGGTGGACGGGACCTCATTTGATAACAGACAAAGTGTCCTCAGTTGTCTACGGAATCAAAATCAGCAAAGGTCGCAAACGGCCAATTGTTAAATGGGTACATCGAAATCAAATCAAACCTTTTCAGGCGCTTGATGACTCCGCAAATGACGAAGATCTGACAAACTCACAGACTTCATGGGAAAATAAGGTCGTCCAAACACAGGTTAGTAAATAAACTAATCAGTTTAGACTGTATTTCTGGTGTGTGACACGTTGGAATCTGACGACCAGAGTGAGTTTGACGTAGTGATACGTTGTTTTTAGTTGCTTGATTGCTACTTTTGTGTTATTGACGTTGTTATTGTTTTCTGAACACTCCCAGCCAAAAGAGGTTTTGATTGTTGATAAGTTGAAGACTTAAATGGATTTAACTATGCCAACATGCTGTTCATTTTGTTAAAGATCTCAATCTTTGAAAAGTCATTGTAGATTAATACTACTTAAGGTACTATAATCTACACTGATCTCCCAATCATTTAGATAGAACCGATTCGATCGTTTCTATTCTAGATCTATTCATTTTGATGAGTCTCGCCATAGACTTCAAAATTTATAGGGAATACCAAATCTTGCGTCGTTCGTCTAAAAGACAACAGACATTTAGACCAAACTAGATTTCATTTTTTTATTTTAGTTTAACCTAAACTAAATAATGAATGGAGGAATAGTTTGAATGAAGAGGCCTTCGTTACAGAAGCCCTCCACATTTCTATAGGTATAGATCCCTATTTCTGATTTTTACAGCATTGATCCACCCCTTAATTGGTAATTTTAGCTGATCTAATCCATGATAGCTTACATACCAGGTGCATATAGGTAAGGCTTAATGTAGAATCCCAATCATAAGCCCACCTAAAACCACATAATTGCATGACACATTGAACCAGGGTGGCACCGACTGGAAGCCATCCAGCCTGCAACCTTCGATGTGGGGACCTGCTGATCCAACGTTGGTCTTCAACCTTCATCCAAGGCCCGCCTCCTCTGCTTCAATCGAGGGATCCCCTCTACATGCTGATTAAAAACCATTCTTGCTGATGAAATCAATAACCCCCATCGTTGTGGATTTACCGTTGTGGATTATAAGACTTTGTTTCCAAGGGATCACAGACTCAGTTTTCCATGGGTTAACAGACTATGTTTTCCAAAGGATTGAAAGCTTACCGCAAAGGGATTACCTACGAACAGTATGGAATTTCCAAAAACATTATGGGAATATAATTTTGAACTTTTTTGATTTTTTTTTTCCACTTGCTGGATTACATAGAGGTCAGAGACATTCGGTGGTATCCTTTCGTGTTGGAACTCATCTCCAAGGACAGGCGATGACTTCCAAAAAGGGGGACTGTAGTGATACACCTAGCCTCTGATATTTTAGGCTTGACCTTCAAGTACACCTCTCTGCATCTCTCTGGAACTCTAAGTGTTACACCTTCTTGAAGCCCTCAAGGAGACGATTGGACACTTATATGGGTTAACAATTATTATGAATTAATGGACACTAATTAATCAGATTGAACTTTCTCTTTAATGTGTGTTAATTCAGAATTGATCAAACAGTATTTTTGTCATTTCAATGATGATTTTACTAAGATGGTATATTTTAAATATGACAAAGTTAAGAGAACATCTCAGAATGATCGTGCTTTAAACTGTCTGCTCTATGCAGAATAAGTGTCTAAAGTTGAAGGAACAATCCTTCGTATTTGTTTGAACTGTTTTTGTTTCGAAGGAAAAGTGCTAGACATAGCTTGCTTTCGGTCTCCCGTCCTTTCTAAAAACAATGAATCTGTTCTCAAAACAAAGTACTGACTTGTTCACATGCACCTGCATACTCTGACGTTGTGTTCTGTGTATTGTCTACCCTATCATCTGTCACTCAAACTCACTCACTTGCAAAGCCACACCCTCTCTAGGGGTGCGACAACCAATCAGCAGGAAGTATGTGACTAAGTCACACCCCCTTCTTAAAGGGCACTTCCTGCATTTTGGGTTAGTTTTTGGAAGAGAACTAAATGACAACTGGTTTTTCTCTCCTCTGGGAAAAGCTGTGGACGGCCCGGTCATGTGTCAACGACCCACGTCTCAGCAGCCTTACTTTGATCCATTCACTCACCTTCTGGAAGAATTTGTTTTCTAAAGTTTTATTTTGAAAATCAGTCTGTGCGCTTGACCGTTGTTTCCTGCCGAGGGAGGCGAGTTCCTCGTATCGTGGATCAGCACACTCACGCTGAAGTTTCAACTGGACGGCCATTGGACAAACCCATCCACGTGTGTGTCCACAAACTTCTCCACTCTTGTCTCCAAGAGACGAACCTGCAACAGGTAACGAGCCGTGGTGTGGTTGAACGTGCGGGAGCCCAGCAGTTTGCTCGTGTGGGAAAATGGTGTCACCCATTCTGGTTCAAAGTAACCAACTTTAGCTAAACTTAGCTTCCAGTACTCCTTCCTCCTATTTCTTATTTTTCATAAGCTATTGATTAATAGCTTAATAGCTGTCAAGTAATGTGCCAACAGTTAAGTTTAAACTGTCTGTTTGTTTTAATTTGAATTCTTGTCAACTTAGTTAGTAAATCAGAGCTAATATCGATACAAATGTTTAATGTAATTTTTGAGATAGTTTCAATAAAAGGTCTATTTTTCTGGTAGACCAATATAAATTGAAGTCTCCTGTGAAATTACATTTCTTGTCTAATCACAGTAAAAACAATTTAGTATCGGAAAAAGGAAGAACTTGCGCATGGTGGCAGTTTGTGCAAGATTAAAGTCTGCTAAACTGCGCATCTACAATAATGGTGGCTCAGTAAGTGTTTAAATACCTTACCAACCGCATTATTTCTTACATTTGGTGGCCGCATACGGCATTAATCCATTACAAAAAATGTTTTTTTAACATTCACCAATTTTGTTTTTACTAAAGTACTTTCTGTGAGTTGTAGATAAACGAATGAAATTAAAACAGATACACAAATATTCTCACAAAGAATAACTCAACACTAACAGATAATATAGTGTACTACTGTAACTTTATTTACACATAACTACATAAACACTTGGTTCATTGTTATCCTTTTTTTTCAAACAATATGTTCATTTGAACTGTCAGAAAAAATATTAAATTTATATTTTCATTGATTCATTTTCATGTCAATGCTCTGGCAAGTTGTAGTATTTCTGTAGTATTTCTGGTGTAACGTTGTCGCGGTCACTCAAGCACCAGACGTTCTGCTTCAGCCAACGCTTTATTCAAGTACACAAAACAACAGGCCAGTAAACTCAGAGTCACTGTTTGGCCGTGACCCACGCCAGAACTCCTCAGCCTCACAACAGGTGCTTCCAGCTTCTTCACAGAACCGCCACCTGTGTCCACTCTTCAGGTGAAGATATTTCTGTGAATTGATGATAAAACACACAGACACACACAGTATATATTATATGCAGTATACTGTATATTAAGACAATGGGTCAAACTAATGTCATGTACAGTATTTCCATCATTTTAATGATACACCACTATAACACCAAGTGATGTCCAAATTAAATAGAAAAATAAATATGAAATATTGTAAACATGTTGACTGGATTAAATAACAAAGCTGACAAATTGAAGCAAAATAATCAACAGCTGCAGGAGCCTGTGCAAATTGTTTTGTACACAAACTAATAACTAATAATGTTGAATAATTATTAGAAACATTAACTAATATATTACCATTTCAGTGCTGTGGAGACGATGTACATGTTGTAGAATTCCTTCTGCCTCGTCCACATGCAGCTCATGTAACTCCACACAGCAGCTCACCTCATGAAGTGAAGGTCTCCAAAAACCAGCAGGAGCTGAAAAACATTATAACCTGCTGTTTACTGGAAATAACTTTGGCTTCTCTGAAGACAATCCGCTAAAAAATTAACTTTTAAATGGCTAAATTGGACGGATCGAGTTTGTATCTCCTCCATTGTTTTCAAGGTGCGCAGTAGAGACGAGTCTTGTTATGACGTCATCATCCTGCGACGGGGAAATCCCTATTTATCGTGTTAAAAAAATGGCGCTAATTTTAAACTGTTTTTGAGAGGAATTCTAATTAATTTAACATTGTTTTAGCAAAAACGATCAGAGGTCAATCTTAATATATATATATGCCCACTGAGCAAGGTGACGTCTATACGACGTCTTTTTCAGGTCATTTCTGGACGTCGAAATCAGTTCCCTGGAAGGTCGAAAACGTTACGCCAGATGACTTTTTTACCCGACGTCTAAAAGACGTCTTTTTCCGACGTTTAAAAGACGTCTATATTCCTGACGTCTAAAAGGCGTCTACATCAGACGTCTATATTCCTGACGTCTAAAAGGCGTCTACATTCGACGTCTATCTGACGTTATTAACTTACTGTATTTAGCTTATTCTAATTAGGCTATTATATATAAATTATTTTAGTCACTTTACATGCTGCTTGTTCATGCTATGCATATAAAAAGTATAATGAATCTACTTTAAAATTGCGTTGAGGCAAACAAATCTAGGGAAATACATTTGACCATCCGCAGCTTTAAAATCCTACAAACAGTTGGATTAAGTTTTACAAATCACTCCATAAATTTTACCTTTATCCTGTTTATTTGACACAATTTAAAGGAACAGCATAACACATAAAATTGAGAATTCCACCTTTGGTAACTTAAAAAAAAAGCTTTACATTACGGAACTTATCAACTGGTGGCAACACAAAATACACAAACAAATCTATAAAAGTACACAGCTCACTTTGGTCTGTACTTCACATAAATTTTATTTTTTAAAATGCCTTCATTCTTCGGCCGTACTCAACATAAACAATAATAATTTTTTAACATGCCTTCATTTTTGGTCTGTACTTAACATAATTTTTTTTTAACATGCCTTCATTTTTCTTTTTGATATAGCAGGCAGTAAGAGAAATAAAAAGCTGTATAAAATTACAGTCCCCTCACCACAAAAATAATCTGTACAAAGTGTGCTGGTCATGATATTTTAAATAAGTTGATTTATTTCAGGAATTCCATTCAAAAAGTGAAACTTTCATTACACACAGACTGATATATTTCAAATGTTTATTTCTTTTAATGTTGATGATTAAAACTGACAACCAATGACAACCCTAAATTCAGTATCTCAGAAAATTAGACTACTACTTGAGCTCAATAAAAATAAAGTATTTTTATAAATGTTGGCCAACTGAGATGTATGAACATGAAATGTACAATATGTACATCTTTCAATAGTTGGGGCTAAGGACCATGCTACCATGTTAATACTTTTCAGTTGGCCAACATCTAGAAAAATCATTTTTTAATTGATCTCAAGTAATGTAATTTACTGATAATGAATTTGGAGTTTTCATTAGTTGTCAGTTATAATCATCAGCATTAAGATTGTTTTTAAATATATCAGTCTGTGTGAATGAATATAATATAGAAGTGTTACTTTTTGAATGGAATTACTGAAATAACTTTTTCATGATATTCTAATTTTAGGACCAGCAACTATTTGCATCTCCCCCCCAAAAATGTGTTCCTCAGTTCTGTGTGAGCCCGTATCCTCCACTTCTATGTGGCACTTTTAAATGTCCTGTGTGACCCTATGTCCTCCACCTCTTTGTGGTGCATTAAATGTCCAGTGTCCACTTCTTTGTGGTTCATAAATGTCCAGTGTGAAAGCCCCACCTCCACTTCTTCGTGGTGCATTAAATGTCCAGTGTCCACTTCTTCGTGGTGCATTAAATGTCCAGTGTGAAAGCCCCACCTCCACTTCTTTGTGGCACATTTTTTCATTCAACCTTTATTTATACAGGCTAGCCTCGTTGAGCCACAGGGACTCATTTACAAGAGGGACCTGTCTCACTCACACCCAGGGTCATAGAGTCACCATCAGTCTAACATGCATGTTTTTGGACTGTTTGAGGAAACTGGAGCACCCGGAGAAAACCCATGCATGCACGGAGAGAACATGCAAACTCTACCCAGAAAGGCCCCCGGACCGGGATTTGAACCGGGGACCTGCTCGCTGAGAGGCAGCAGCTCTACCAGTTAAATGTCCAGTGTGAGCCCATGTCCTCCTTTGCATGTTTTAAATGCTCTGCAGCATGAGTCCTTATAAAATCCTCTGTTGCTGCAGAATCTCCATTCATGATTCCATCTGCATTTGCAAAAAAACAAACAAAAACAAAAAGTAATTAGCAATATGCAAAGGCAACCTGGAAAATGCACAGTGTCTTGCTGGGATCTCCCCGATTAATAAATAAATAAATAAAAACATCCATCCCAGCAAATGTTGATAGGTGGCTTTGAATTTTTAATTTTTGTTTTTGCCAATCACTTATAACACTAGTTAACACACTAACACACATTATTATTTATTAACCTTTATTTAAGCAGGCAAATCCCATAGAGATCACAGATCTCTTTTTCAAGGGAGGCCTGGACCTGAAGGCAGAACATGCATGTTTTGGATCTGTGGGAGGAAACCGGAGTACTCGGATAAACCCACGCAAGCACGAGAAGAACATGCAAACTCCACACAGAAACACTCCAGGTCCAACCGGGGATTGAACCCAGGACCTTCTTGATGTGAGACAACAGTGCTAACCACTGAGACGTCGTGCTGCCAAATTTGAGCACATCAGTTAAAAAATTGCTGCAAAACGCACTCGAGTTGCCAAACATTTTCATATCTATGGGGTGCCATTAGCAAAGTTACAAAAATCAACAGCAATATTTTAGTTTAGAGAAAACATTTTTTTCCAGTCATATTTTAACCATGTTATTAATACACGTCGTTCTAAATTAAATATTTAATTTGATAGCTAAATATTTAGTTTACAAAACTAAATACTGAACTTGCAAGTAAAATATATAGTTCAGATGGTTAGTGGGTGGGTGAGCGTGTGTTGATACATACCTATCAAGAACTTTGTAGACAAAGTCCTTGGTATGCTTTCCTCCAATTCTGGAAATCTGCGGAACCTGTTGAAATAAATCCATGATATAGTTCACTGACACTTCCAAGTGTTTGGTTGTACAGTACTACGTTATGGGTCCGTGTACATTCAGGCAGTTCGTTTTTTCATTTGAAACAAAAAATGAAATAACAAAAAAACCACTTGTTTTTTCATTTTTCGTTTATTGAACCAAAACAAAAAATGGATTACAATCCGTTATCCGATTTCCGATTTTGTGCACAAAACGAAAATGGAAAAAACGGATAACGACGGGTCAGTTTCGATTTTGTAATTTCTTTTATTGACAGCGGATATGACCCGGAAGTTCTCTCTGCCCCGCAAATGTGACGTGTCGAAGCATTTGTGTGCACATTTAAGAGTGTAGAATTCATTTGAGCATATTTACACAGAACAAACTTTGTATTGTTTAAAAAAACTCTTAACGTTGCAGGAAAAACCGGTATACTACGGAGCCCCCCAGGGGACGTGGGGGAAAAAAAATCTTGCGTGCCCACGCAAAACTATTGCGACACTGCTGTTCATTGTTCTTTAGTTTTAGCAGGTCGCTTTCGTAAATGAGCCCATGAGGTTCAAAAGATTTACCTGACTAAATAAAGGTTGAATGAGGTAACGCCAGGGCTTAAAGTGAAAAAAAATCCTGAGCCTGAAAATTTTTTGTGTTGTTGATAAAATAAAATCGTAACATTTTGCCAACGTTTATTAAAAATGCTCTCTGAAAAGTGCAATTAACTGTTTTTAAACAATTCAGCTTCAAGTAACAATGACTTACATGAGGTTTCAATGTATCTGAACTTAATGTAAAAATATGTGCCCCAGAGAACTGCCCTGCAGCAAAAACAACTCAAAAAAAGACTCAACGCCACATTGAACAGACACAGTTCAGTGAATTCATCTGCAATAAATTTAGAATACTCAATACTGTATCACAATCTAAAGGGAAGTTCCACAGAGCTGGTGTTAGGACTCCCAGCAAGCTGGAGTCATCTCCAGCATTAACACACAGATGTTTCTGTGCAGTGAAAATGTTTGTGAGCACAGACTGTTAAAACTCTGATGGAAAATGTCTTACCAGT
>JBBPBX010073066.1:7702-17917 GCA_038048925.1 Garcialebias charrua | reverse complement strand
GTGAATGGCGAGTAAGTGATTACACGTAGATGTGACGTCCCTCGTAGCTATAGCAGCTAAGCTAGCTCTTTGCTAATGGTGTTGTTTACTGCGTGCTAAGCTACGTAGCTTGAGCTACAGTAAATATAACCGATTTTTAACATAACAAAGAATAGCTTAGCTAATGTAACTTGTGCCACAGTAAATATCAGCCATGTGTACTTTAGTAAAAGCTACATCGGCTATGCTAATCTGTGCTACTTTTTTATTTTTTTATTTTTTTATCTGTGCTACTTTAAAGCATAGATATTAAAGATCGTTGCTTCAGCTTAACTGATGAGCTTGTTAGTAAGGATGGCTGATATTTCTCACATTACATTATTTATTTAGCCTATGACTGCCTTTCATACTTAAATTAGTGTTAACAAAATAAATTATTTATAATTATTTCTCAGTCATAGTATTAACGTTTCTCAGTAAATGTCAGATATTTATTTTCCACTGTGATTTGCCTTTGTTAATAAAGTTAGTGGTGAAAAGTTACAATTTGGTAACTCCTTTTACCGTAATCCATTAGTTAAATATTGCTTTAAACCCTGAAAGCATTTTGTTTTCTCTTTCTGTGTAAGATGCTGAGTCCCAGGAGATCGATGAAGCTGGATGGATGAAAGATGGATGAATCTGCTTTTCAAATACATTTGGTGTTGCTGTGAAAACACACATTGCTAAATGAACGTGTGCTTACCTTTAGTTTGAATAAAACAGTTGTACCAAGTTTCACCTTGTTTATTTCAATAATTAAGTTGTTGTTTAATGTCCAATAATGAGAAGTTCTACTGCACATAAATAAAACCTACATGTAGTGATTGTTCTTAATTGGCAACTTAACTTACCAGTTTAGTGTTAATTATTAACATGTACAAAACATAAAAACATGCATGTTCCTGTTCATCCTCCAGTAGTAGACTGATAAAGTTCAGAATAAAAGCTATAATTATAAATTCAAAACAATTTAAACTGAATACAATATGAGAACTGTGGGTGATTTTATATATTTTAATGAAATGATTAATCAAAACACTCTTCAACAAGAAACGATGCATCCGAGCGCAGTTTCTGATTTTAAACAAATGAACAGATTTCTCATCATGTGGGACCATCCGACTGGAGCAGCCAACCCCTCCGGATCTGAGACTGGACCCGGGTCTACGAACTATTCACTCATCTGTACCTTAAAAAAATGAAAAGATTAGTAAACATTGTCATTTTTTGCATCACAAAGTTTAAAATAAGACTCCAAGTTTGCTACTCAAAGTATAAAAAATAAATACAGTTGCACCTAACAGCTATCGTACCGGTAAGTGTGGCTGTCAACTTCAGTGTGGGGTTCTGGTCACGAGTGACGGAAGAATGGAGCGTGAGCTTGACAGACGGATTGGTGCAGCATTTGCAGTATTAAGAACCTGTTAATGACCAGATCATTTTTATTATGTCTTGAAACATTAAAGCCTGAAATGGACTGAAAGAGGGTGGACATTTTTTAAACAACTAACACATTGTGTACCTAAAATGTCATTTCCTCCAGGATGACTGGCAGCTAGTTTGCAGAGCTGCAGCAGACTCAGGACCAGCTTCAGTAACACCCTATCAGTAGGATTAGCTGCAGAGGACAAAAAGAAAAAAAGTTTTTATATACAACAGGTTTTTATTCATGCAAAGTTTGTTTTTGTGGAATCACACCGTGACATTTTCTGAGCAGCTCTCGGATCTGCTCTTTGTTGTGAGTTTTGCTTGTTGCATTACCTGTCTCAGTTTGAGACAGTTTATCTGTCATTAACGTGTGTGTATCAGCCTGATGTCACAGGGTAAATAAAGGTTCAAAATAAATCATTAACAAGCAGCTTCCTAACAACAAAGAGTCTAGGATAAACACGGGTGGGACACCTTGTTCCCGTGAGTGTTACGAAGTGGAGGTTAGCATTAGCATAGCGTTGCTAAGCTAACGTCAGTAACAGACAGTAACAGAAGAGCAAGAAACTGAAAAAACTGTTCAAACACACACAGTTTCGCAAAATTATTCACATAGAATCTTTGTTTACCTGACTAGAAGTGATCGGAGCGTATTCTTGATGTTGTGGAGGGCAAATCCTTCCGGTTGATATTACACAGCCAGTAACCTACGCTGCCACTAGTGGTCAGGAAAGGAAGTATTACCAACCAAAATGGCGGAAAACCCGAAATACCTCTTATGTGACGTCACGTGGGAACTATGTATACTTAGTATTGCAAAATTCAAATAAACACAAACTTAAACATAGACTTAAGAACTAGAAAACATTAGAATAGATTAATTGAATAAAATTAAATTGATTAAATATATTAATTTGATTGAATAGATTAAACATATACTTAAGAACTAGAATAGATTTAACCAACCAGTTATAAACATCAGCATTTAAATATCACAGTGCAGCAACAAAGCTATCATTTAGCTAACTAGCCTTTCATTTTATATTTTCTTTTTTATACAAGAAACATGTGTTTGCTATGTGTTCTTTTTATAAAATGAATAAATAAATAAATAAATGAAAGTTAGCTAACTAGCTGCTACCCGTTAGCATCTTATTAGCTCTAAGCTAATTCACCAAAACCCACGCTTAGAACTACAAAATAACATATCTCTCACATCTTACAGCATTAAATATAACTTACCACGTTGGGCAATAATCATGAACACAAGTAAGATATGATTTTATGTTAGATTTGGCTTGTTATTTTCAGCTAACGGCTAAATAAAACCCACTTCCGGTCCGCCGTTGATTCACTTCCTGTTTAACCGTCAACTCACTTAAACAAAAAGTAAAGCTATAGAGCCCTCTAGTGGAAAATGGGAGGAGTGAATCCAACACTAGAGTTACGTGGATCCTAGTTTAACTCACCACGATGCACGTATTAAGTTGCAGTAACATTAACAAACGTAAACTTACCATCTGGAATCCCAGACACAGCTCTGTCCTCGATGCGAAATGGGGAAATGTTGGATCAAGCCGTTCAGGCTCTGTAACACCCACAGGCTAACTTTAACGCTGCGAGGAGGAGGCTGCGGTCCTCTCTTCTTCCATTCAAACATGGAGCAACTTTATGTTCGTAAATTGAAGCCATTCAATGACGCACAGCCCACGTGAACCCAGACTGTGGGCGTAACCAGTGCCATTGACATACAGCTATACGACAGTTCTGTACAGCTCTGGGTGTAAACACGTATGTGACATACGGTATGTCTGTTTGTCATATGTCTGTGTTTTACCTGCCTGCATGCTGAAACCACGTGTCACATTACAGCCAATCATCAAAACTTAACACCAAAAGAAGAGGCGTGTTTTGATCTTAACAGCGACCGAAGCAGTTCGGTCAGTACCATAAAAGAACTGAGGTTCATCCCAGTTGGACATTTCCAGAATACCTCCCTATGGAGACATCCAGTGTCCATCCAGATGTCTGAACCACCTCACCGTTCTCCTCTGGATGAGAAGGAGCAGCGGTTCTACTCTGAGTCTGGAGAACAGAACTTGTGTTTATTTCTATAGCTCCAAGTCACAACAGAAGTCATCTCAGGACACTAAACAGAAACATTCATATATATAAAAATTCAATTAAGATTATTTATCTAAGGTAGGGTAGCTAGCAGATGCATTGAGTCTTCATTTTTTGTCACAGTCTCCCATCCTGAGGAAGCACAAAGGCAACATTGGAAATGAAAAACTCTCTCATGAGGAAGAAACCTCCAGCAGAACCAGGCTCAGGACAAGTGGCCATTTGCTTTGACCAGCTGGGTTTGAGAGGAACAGGAAGGAGGAACAGATACACAATGGCAGGTTCAGAATAGAGACGAGCAGGAGAACAGGTCCCTCACATGGAGGAAAAATAAACATGTTAAGATGAAAACAATTACAAAAACAAACTATTCATTTGACGAAATGTGGTCAGTTTGTCTTCTAGTAGTCTAAGCCTATAGCAGCATAGGATTAGGGATAGGTCAGGTCACTTTCAGATCTTGTTGAATCGTTTGCACCCAGGTCTTTTTCGGAGAGCCTTTGGGACAGGTGCCAGGTACTTCAAGGTTTGCAACAGCAAGTATAGCACTGTTTTCACTTCGTTTAACATGACCGAACCACCGCAAACGGTGTCGCCGGCATGCGTCCTTAATCGCACATCAGCCAGCTCGACGCAGGATTTCGGTCGATTGGATGTGAACCGAACGTGTCGCTGGCGACACGTTTTCCACACGCTAACTTTGCATTACCATAACTCTGCAACGGTTTGCGCTATCAGGAAAATTCAAACGGTGTTTGAAAGAAAACAAAGTGTGCTTTTTGGCTGTTTTGGGGGTATTACGGTAATCACCTTCCCGCAGCTACAGGAAGCCCAGGAATGCGAGTTTTTGTGTTCAGCACGAACGAAGCGTGCAGAGTGAGGAGGAAAAACATGAGAATCAGCATATGTCAAACAAATGTACTTCAAGGAATGAAAAGACAATAAGGAGATTCCTGGATGATTCAAATTTGGAGAAGGAGTTTCTTTTTGTTCTTCTTAAGAAAAACATTTGATCAATTGCATTACTTTTTGATTTTTATTTCTGAATGAATGAGGCCTGTTACTTTGTGGATAATATTTTTATACTGGGTACACATACTGGTAATAGGATATAGTTTTATTTTTTATTTTATTTTGTTGTTGGAATAGTATATCAAGTCTATAAGATATTACAATATTCATCAGTTTGTACTTTGTTTGTGTAGAAGATAATAAGGAGAAATGTAGGGAGGGGAAATTCGCCTGTAAATAGTTTGAATTGTTAGTTTGTTTCTTATTTGTAAAAATAAGTGAGAATAAAAAAAAACATTGTAAATATGTTCTATAGTGTTGAAATTGTTAATTTGTGTTTATAAATGTGCTCGCTGGTAAGAGTTCTTTGATATCTGTTTGATAAACCTTGGCTCTCGACGGAGGCAGTCGCTAGTCCTTTCCTCTCCCGTCCCCCCCTCCCCCGCTGCTGCCTGCAGCTCCTCAGCAAAGCACCTCGAACGCAAATTAAGATGGATTGGAGGTTTGGGCATTCGATTCTACGAACAAGATTTCTACAGAAGAAACGGCACAAGGGGAGCCAGTCCACCCTCACAGAGTGACGAAGAGGATACGCCATGGATTCCTGTGGGTGTGGATGGTGTGTGTCTCGCTCTCTGTGCTATGCTCTGTGGAGGTGAAGAATCTGGATTATTCATTCATTCATTCAACCTTTATTTATACAGGCTAGCTTCGTTGAGCCACGGGGACTCATTTACAAGAGGGAACTGTTTCACTCACACCCAGGGTCAATTTAGAGTTACCAATCAGCCTAACATGCATGTTTTTGACTGTGGGAGGAAACCGGAGCACCCGGAGAAAACCCACGCAAGCACGGAGAGAACATGTAAACTCCACCCAGAAAGGCCCCTGGACCGGGATTTGAACCGGGGACCTGCTCGCTGAGAGGCAGCAGCTCTACCAGTTGTGCCACCGTGCTGCCCAGAATATGGTGTAACACGGGTTCGCAACGAGCCCCAAACAGGAAGTTGATTCATTTTCTGTTCTGTTACTGCGACGTGATGACATCACTACGAATACTCGATGTGAAATTAAAAAACTCAATAGAGGTCCAAGTAATCAATGTGTCGATTACTCGAGTAGTGTGTTAAAGCCCTATTGCTGACCAACTTTATGGAGATGAAGATTTCATTTTCCAACAGGACTTAGCACCTGCACACAGTGTCAAAGCTACCAGTTCCTGGTTTAAGTACAGGGAGTCCTCGACTTACGTACGAGTTCTGTTCCTGCGCATCGTTTGTAACCCGATTTTGCCGTAAGTCGGGGACCACCCGAGCCGCCACTTATTCACGTACATGTACGGTACAGTACAGTTACCAAGCACTTCGCCTATCCTAACACAGTACCCTACATACAGGTAGTCCCCGAATTACGAGCGCTCTGATCTACGAGGTTCCAGACTTACGAGCTGGCGAATTTTTGGAAAAAACGCAAAAAATACTGAGTTTTCATGTGTTTTTTCACCACAGTTAGTTAGCTAAGCATATGGACACACGTTTCCGATCATTTTTATGCACTCATAAGCAGTTTTTGGATGAAAATAGAGTGTTTTTAGTCGCGCTAGCGAAACCGTTCCAATTTACGAGCGAAATTTCGGACTTACGAGAGACATGGCAACCGTTCCAAATTACGAGATTTCCGGTTTACGAGCGCCTCGTTGTAACGGATCTCGCTCGTAAATCGGGGAATACCTGTAATTATAAAAAAACATACATTTGACTAATAAAAAATATTAATTTCTTACTTTGAGCTGTTCAAGCCTGTCTCCGTCTTTTAGCATGTTAGCTCTTGCACGTACGAGTTCCACAGCTTTGTGCGGCTCCACGCGGTCCAAACTGTTTACAGGAAGGACTGTTAGCATGTTAACTCCATACATTTGGAGCCAGAAAAAGAGTTACCTGTAATAACTTACTGAAAGCCGTTTCTCCGCGGTGTCCGTCCATCCAAAACAAGCTACGCCCGTTAGCATCTTAGCTCTGCCATTAGCTGCACGTTAGTGTTAGCCCATCCAAAAGGCTGTAGGCGCTGTATTTCTCCGCATTTTAGCATGTTAGCTCAGTGTCCATCCGACATATTAGGTTGCCAGGCGGACATGGAGGCGAGCTCCCAGCCGCAGATGGCCTCTCCGCCGCCCGTCGGCTCGATGTCCTCAGTGGGGGTCCGCGTTAGCATCTTAGCTCCGCCATTAGCTGCGCGTTAGCCCATTCAAAACAAAGGCTGTCGGCGTTGTTTCGCCGCGTTTTAACATGTTAGCTCAGTGTCCATCCGACATCTTAAGCTGCCAAGCGGACATCGAGGCGAGCTCCCGGCCGCAGATGGCCTCTCCGCTGCCCGCACAAAACACCGGCTGATGGCAGGGACAGTAGCGGCGGGATGGTCACCGGATCCTGCAGTGAGCTGGTGGTGTCGGCCGGCGTGGTGGGAGCTATCGGCAGCTGCTGCTCCGGGCCTGAGACGTCCACAGAGTTCACCAAGCGTTTCCAGCTCATATATCCGTACGAGGCAACCTCTTATCGGACACACAGTAGCTGTCGAGGCTGGAACTAACAGTAGCTGTCGAGGCTGGAACTAACCAAAGCTAACCTTAAAATGGCGGACATGGCGGCATTTCCGGAAACTGCGCAAATAGGCTTAAAAATTATAATTTTTATAATAATAATAATATCCATCCATCCATCCATCCATTTTCTTCCGCTTATCCTTGGTCGGGTCGCGGGGGTAGCAGCCTAAGTAGGGAGGCCCAGACTTCCCTCTCCCCAGCCACTTGGAGCAGCTCCTCTGGGGGAATCCCAAGGCGTTCCCAGGCCAGCCGAGAAACATAGTCCCTCCAGCGTATCCTGGGTCTTCCTCTGGGTCTCCTCCCGGTGGGACATGCCCGGAACATAATAATAATAATAATAATAATGATACTTTATTTATAAAGCCATTTAAAACAACCACAGCTGCAACAAAGTGCTGTACACATGAAATCAAGAATATTAAAACACACACTTTTTTTTTCTCATATTTTTATTAATTATGATACGTTCGTACCTCCGAATTGCCGTAAGTCTAGGGCGCTGTAAATCGAGGACTCCCTGTATCCCTGTTTTATACTTGTCTGACCTTAACCCTATGGAAAATCTATGGGGTATTGTGAAGAGGAAGATGTGATACGCTAGACCCAACAATTCAGAAGAGCTGAAGGCCACATATCAGAGCAACCTGGGCTTTCATAACACCTGAGAAGTGACACAGACTGATCCGACTCCATGCCATGCCACATTAATGCCATAATCCAGGCAAAATGAGCCCCAATTAAGTATTGTGTGCTGCACATGCTCATACTTTTCATGTTCATACTTTAAAGTTGGCCAACATTTCTAAAACCCTCTTTTTTTAATTGGTCTTAAGTAACATATTCTAATTTTCTGAGATACTGAATTTGTTTTTTTCTAAAACTCTTCTTTTAAAGTTGGTCTTAAAGCCCAACACCCACCATGTTTTCCAATTGCATCGCCATTAATATTTATTAGTTTATTTAAAAATAATACAGGAGCGTTTACTTATATTGTGGAGAAATAACACTAAATGTGTTATTTCATGATTTATAGCAGATTTTAGCATGCAGCTCCGGGAAAATCTGCCCCTCTCCATATATGGGCATTCACTTGGGCATTCACGTCACTAAAGTGACGCCTTGGAGTTACAGGCGAGCGAGGGAAAGAAAAAGGAAGCATTTTTAAATACTCCTAAAGCTGCCTGTGTTAATTAATCCTGCTGTCGCTCACTCATATTCTGAGCGAGCATCCACTTAGACATACTAGTTTTATTCGTTTGATCGCGACAAATTCATTCATTTCCGCATTGACTTTTTATTCTCTCCCCCACCCGTGATCAGAAAGGCACCCAGCCTCGCAGCTGAGCTCTGCCCGCGCGCGTGCTTCACTGCTTCCCGCAACAAGGCTGACGAGAGCAAATACATACACTCGAGGGAGCAAATTACACCGGCACGAGGAACTTCAAAGGAACGAGGAACGAGGAGCCAGAGACACGCGCGGCTCGCTCCAGAATGAATGAGAGCAGCAACAGGTCCGCAGCGGTGTTATAAAATAAATAATAAATAAAATCAGAGCGCTGGTCCACACACAAATGCACAAGGAAATATGCAGGAAATATGCACTTTTAACGCACTCTCTCTCATAAACCTCCATGGAAACTCACTCCTACCTTCTGCCTTCTGGGTGGAGATCATGTAACAAAAGGCATGACCCTTCGGGACTTTTCGGCCAGGTTTCCGGATTCATTCGGGAGTGGGTTTTTTTTTTTTTTTTTTTAACCCTCGCCTGGCCCAAATGCAAAAATGAAAATAAAATTCATAAAATACTACAGTAATTCTCCAATATGGTGAATTGTTACTGTCACGGTGGGTGTTGTCCTTTAATACAGGTAACCCCCGACCTACGACCCCATCGACCTGCGAACCACGGGACCTACGAACATATCATATTTAATAAAAATATGAATTAAAAAAAAAAAAAAAATTTTTTTTTTTTTTTTTGTGTTTAAATGTTCTTAATTTCATGTGTACATCACTTTGTTGCAGCTCTGGTTGTTTTAAAGGCTTTATAAATAATAATTATGATAAAAAAGATCATTTCTGATCATTTTTGAGCAATTTTTGGCAACAGGAAGTAGGTCTTCAGTTTACACGGTCACAAATTAATGTAGAACACCGGACGCTATTTTAGGTTCAGTCACTGGGGTCTCCGGTTACAAATTAATGTAGAACACCGGACGCCATCTTAGGTTAGCTGCCGAGAGCTGGACGAAGACTGGTGACCAGGATGGCTTCATATGGATTAATTACTAGCTGGAAACGTCTCTGTGAACTTTGTGGATGTCTCAAGCAGCAGCGGATTTATCGCCGATCGTGCCAGGCCGCCGTGCGAACACCTCCGGCCGGCCTGGCTACACCTCCGGCCTGGCTCTGGCCTGGCTAGCTCCAGAAGCTAACACGGGAGCTAACACGGTAGCCGGCCGAAGACTGGTGACCAGGATGGCTTCATATGGATTAATTACGAGCTGGAAACGTCTCTGTGAACTTTGTGGATGTCTAAGGCAGCAGCAGAAGCTGCAGATTGATCGCGCCGCCGCTCCAACACCAGCTCATGGCTTGGCTAGCAGAAGCTAGCCAGCTAGCTAACACAGGTCTGGAGCGGCTGCGGTGGTTCACTGGCCGGCCGGCGGGGCTGCTAGGCCCGACAACAATCAACGCATGGCAACCTAAGATGTCGGCTTTGACCATCTCAAAGTAAGAAAATATATTTTTATTTATTCTGTAAATGTGAATAGCAATGTTTAACATTACAGTACACTACTTTACATGCTTAAATGTGTGCGCGCGCTCCGTTAGCATGATAAATAAAGGTTGAATGAATGAATGAATGAATAATTTTTTTTTTTAAATATAATTTTCACCCCCTACCTACGAACGGATCGAGCTGCGAACGGTTCTTAGGTCCCAAACTCGTACGTAGGTCGGGGGTTCCCTGTATATATATATATATATATATATATATATATATATATATATATATATATATATATATA
>JBBPBX010073065.1:7899-17917 GCA_038048925.1 Garcialebias charrua | reverse complement strand
ATGATCTGAGGTACCCTTTATCATTTACATCATTAATCTGGTCAAAAGACTAACATGGAACCCTTCAATGGCTTCGACAGGTAAATTGTCTTTTAAAAAAAAGTGTCCGTACAGTTCTTTTATTTGGAAGCCTTAATGATAAAAAAAAAAAAAAAAATTTAAATAATAATAATAATAATTTAAAAAATTAAAAATAATCTTTTTTTGACAAAAAAAATAACTAGCATGGTGGCACTAACAATTGTTTAAAACAAGTAATGATGAACAGGAAAGTTTCTGTGAAACAGTTACATTACAACACTTGTTCACATTATGTTTGTATTTGAAAGACGGCTACAAACTAAACTTCAGCAGTAAAACAATAAACTTCTAGCTGCTAAATAGGATTTTTTTCCCCATCTAACCAAAAGTAGAGCACCTGCAGCATTTTTACACAAGTTGAATTTTCTGTTTGAATTCTCAGCTTCAACTCAATACTTCCCAAATGGGGAAGAAAAAAAATACAGTACCTGTTGAATGAACAGGAGGGTACAGTATTTCTGATTTTCTTTGGGTAGTTTACATGGAGTTCATATGTGAGCCTAAAAAGGAGACTCACAGCTTCTGGCAGGGTCATGAGCTTTTCCACAAAAAATTTCACCCTCATTGACGATGTTCAGGCTCGCCGGGTGAAGATCTGATGTTGGGGGGAGACACCTTCAGGATTCAGCAACAAGGTCCCAACGTCCATTTGGCCAAAGAACTCATCACCATCCTAAAGATAAACAAAAAATAATTGCCATAAATAAAACCATTAGGGAATAAAATTGCTGAACTACAACAGACCACCATGACAAAACAGGCATTGTATCAAATACAGTTTATGCCAACATAATGATAACTACTGTTTGGTCAAGCATTTTGAATTTTTCTAACAATAAACATTGTAAAATCAGTATTGGTCTAAGGACTATTTGAGAGATCTTCTTGGTCCATTTTGTCACTATTTGACTGAAATAGGAAAACTTCTAAATTGGTTGTTTTTATATAATGATATTACTTAATATGGGCCCATCGCAGTCGTCACTGCACATAAACACAGGGTTAGTCAGGGTGTGCTCATGAAGGACAGAATAAAATTCTTGCAGCAGGTCTTTTACCACAATCCTTTAGAATTTCATTCAAATTTTAAAAAATAATAAAAAAAAGAAATTAGTGTGCTGTTCAACTGGAGACCAAATGACCATTAGAATATTATGTGTACCTGCTTATTAGTAAAGTGTGCAGACCAGCGTTTCATCAGAAGGCTCGGTGGTGATGTCTCCACAATGTCCTCCCTCCAAATGTTAGGTCCACATTGTGTCTTGTCTTCTATTTGGCAGAAAATAGAAGACAGAAAATTGATAGATATGTTGAAAGGAAAAGTCTCATACACACAAACAAAGACACACAATTTGTTTTGACCCAGTATTACCTTCATTTTCTGCAAAAGCTGTGCCAAATGTTCAGCCACGTTGCCCCTCATTTCCATAAGACTGGTGGTGTGATCATGACGGACAGAATAAAATTCCTGCAGCAGGTCTTTTCCCACAATCCTTTAGAATGCATACAAATAAAAAAATTAAAATAAAAAAAAGAAATTAAGTGTGCTGTTCAACTGGAGAATGACCCATCAGAATAATACGGTATGTGTACCTGCTTATTAGTGAAGAGTGCAGGCCAGCGTTTCATCAGAAGGTTTGGTGGTGATGTCTTCATGTCATCCCTCCAAATGTTAGGTCCACATTTTGTTTTGTCTTCTGTTTGGAGCACAAATCCAATGTGGAATCCAGGGAATGTAAGACAGAAAATTGATCGATATGTTGAAGGGAAAAGTCTCATACATACAAACAAAGACACACAATTTGTTTTGACCCAGTATTACCTTCATTTTCTGCAAAAGCTGTGCCAAATGTTCAGCCACGTTGCCCCTCATTTCCATAAGACTGGTGGTGTGATCATGACGGACAGAATAAAATTCCTGCAGCAGGTCTTTTTCCACAATCCTTTAGAATGCATACAAATAAAAAAATTAAAATTAAAAAAAAGAAATTAGTGTGCTGTTCAACTGGAGAGCAAATGACCATCAGAATAATATGTGTACCTGCTTATTAGTGAAGAGTGCAGGCCGGCGTTTCATCAGAAGGCTTGGTGTTGATGTCTCCACAATGTCATCCCTCAAAATGTTAGGTCCACATTTTGTTTTATCTTCTATTCGGCGCACAAATCCAATGTGGCGGTTAGACCAAAAAAAAAAAAAGAGAAAATAATAATTTAATGAACTAACACAGAATATAAGCAAAATTCACTATATCACCAGGAATTATTGTAAGAACCAACAGCCCTTGGTTTGAATAATCCCTGTCGAAGTAAAAAAAAAATTAAACCATGCGGTAAATTATTCTGTATGCAACAGGAAGCTAGCATAAAGCTAACTGCTAACAGCATTAGCTCTCTGTGAGGGCTCTCTGTGTTTGCTACAGGCATTAACTACCGGTACTAATTCAATCAGTCCCGAAATAACAACAAAGGATGATCAACTACAAAGTACTGTAGCTATAATTTAGGGCAAAAATGATGCAGTTGACACTCCGGTGAAACATTAGCCATCGTTAACATGAGCACACAAAAACGTTATTTTACTAGCAAGTGCAATAAAAACGGAATCAAATTTGAGCACTTAACATGTGTCAATAAACTGTTACATCAACCAGACTGACCTGATTTCAGCACTTCGTCACAGTAATGAGATTTTGCAGCAAACAGTCAGGAGAAACATGCACTGAGCTCATGGTTCTTCTTCTTCTTCTATTGAGTTATGGCGGATCGCAAACAACTGTTAGGTGCATACCGCCACCTACTGTGCACCAGGCAGGTGACGTGTTCACTGACAAGCCCTGCCCCAAACCAGTAAAAACATGTAAATGAGAGGTGTCTGTACTCAGAGCCATTAGTAAAGCAGATACTCAGATTGAGAAGTGTACAATTCACATATTGTTAGGTAATGGTCCCGCCTTTTGCAAAATAACAAAAAGCAGCACGGTGGCACAACTAGTAGAGCTGCTGCCTCTCAGCGAGAAGGTTGCCGGTTCAAATCCCGGTCCGGGGCCTTTCTGGGTGGAGTTTGCATGTTCTCCCCGTGCATGCGTGGGTTTCCTCCGGGTACTCCGGTTTCCTCCCACAGACCAAAAAACATGCTTGTTAGGCTGATTGGTGACTCTAAATTGACCCTAGGTGTGAGTGAGAGAGTGGATGGTTGTTTGGTGTGAGTGAGACAGGTCCCTCTTGTAAATGAGTCCCCGTGACTCAACGAGGCTAGCCTGTATAAATAAAGGTTGAATGAATGAAAAAAGATTAGTAATAATAGCTTGACTTATTATGTAAATGAAAATTTGGGATTACAGTGTATATATATATATATATACAGTGACAGTGAGACCTGGAGGGGTGTGGTTGGGAGGAACGGCCCCCCTGATCTGAACCAGAGTGGTATTCTGTTATTGGACTTCTGTGCTCGTCATGGATTGTCCATAATGAACACCATGTTTAAGCATAAGGGTGTCCATATGTGCTCTTGGCACCAGGACACCCTAGGTCGCAGTTCGATGATCGACTTTGTTGTCGTCTCATCTGATCTGCGGCCGCATGTCTTGGACACTCGGGTGAAGAGAGGGGCGGAGCTGTCAACTGACCACTACCTGGTGGTGAGTTGGCTCCGATGGTGGGGGAGGATGCCGGTCAGACCTGGCAGACCCAAACGTATTGTGAGGGTCTGCTGGGAACGTCTGGCAGAGTCTCCCGTAAGACGGAGCTTTAACTCCCACCTCCGGGAGAGCTTTGAACACGTTCCGAGGGAGGCGGGGGACATGGAGTCCGAGTGGGCCGTGTTCCGCGCCTCTATTGTCGAGGCAGCTTATCGGAGCTGTGGCCGCAAGGTTGTTGGTGCCTGTCGTGGTGGCAACCCTCGAACCCGGTGGTGGACACCGGCAGTGAGGGATGCTGTCAGGCTGAAGAAGGAGTCCTATTGGGCCTTTTTGGCTTGTGGGACCCCGGAAGCAGCTGATAGGTACCGGCAGTCCAAGCGGCATGCGGCTCGGGTGGTTGCTGAGGCAAAAACTCGGGCGTGGGAGGAGTTCGGAGAGGCCATGGAGAATGACTTCCGTACGGCTTCGAGGCGATTCTGGTCCACCATCCGGCGTCTCAGGGGGGGAAAGAGGTACGAGACCAACACCATTTATGGTGGAGGTGGCGTGCTGCTGACCTCAACTCGGGATGTTGTGAGTCGGTGGGCGGAATACTTCGAAGACCTCCTCAATCCTACTGGCACGTCTTCCACTGAGGAAGCAGAGCCTGGGGACTTTGGGTCGGGTTCTCCGATCTCTGGTGCTGAGGTCGCCGAGGTGGTTAAAAAGCTCCGCGGTGGCAAGGCTCCGGGGGTGGATGAGATTCGCCCGGAGTTCCTTAGGGCTCTGGATGTTGTAGGGTTGTGTTGGCTTACGCGACTCTGCAATATCGCGTGGACATCGGGGGCAGTTCCCTTGGATTGGCAGACTGGGGTGGTGGTTCCCCTATTCAAAAAGGGGGACCGTAGGGTGTGTTCCAACTATAGGGGGATCACACTCTTAAGCCTCCCTGGTAAGGTCTATTCAGGGGTTCTGGAGAGGAGGGTCCGTCGGATAGTCGAACCTCGGATTCAGGAGGAGCAGTGTGGTTTTCGTCCTGGTCGTGGAACACTGGACCAGCTCTACACCCTCAGCAGGGTCCTGGAGGGTGCGTGGGAGTTTGCCCAACCAGTTTACATGTGCTTTGTGGACTTGGAGAAGGCATTCGACCGCGTCCCTCGGGGGGTTCTGTGGGGGGTACTCCGGGAGTATGGGGTACCAGGCCCTTTGATAAGGGCTGTTAGGTCCCTGTACGACCGGTGTCAGAGCTTGGTCCGCATTGCCGGCAGTAAGTCAGGCTCGTTTCCGGTGAGAGTTGGACTCCGCCAAGGTTGCCCTTTGTCACCGATTCTGTTCATAACTTTTATGGACAGAATTTCTAGGCGCAGCCAAGGTGTTGAGAGGATCCGTTTTGGTGGCCTTAGAATCGCTTCTCTGTTTTTTGCAGATGATGTGGTCCTACTGGCTTCATCAGTTCGTGATTTACAACTTTCACTGGAGCGGTTTGCAGCCGAGTGTGATGCGGCCGGGATGAGGATCAGTTCCTCCAAATCCGAGGCCATGGTCTTGAGCCGGAAAAGGGTAGCATGCCCTCTCCGGGTCGGGGAGGAGGTCCTGCCCCAAGTGGAGGAGTTTAAGTATCTCGGGATCTTGTTCACGAATGAGGGAAAACTGGAGCGTGAGATCGATAGGCGGATAGGTGCAGCGTCCGCAGTGAAGCGGGCGCTGTACCGGTCTGTCGTGGTGAAGAGAGAGCTGAGTCAAAAGGCAAAGCTCTCAATTTACCGATCGATCTACGTTCCCACCCTCATCTATGGTCATGAGCTTTGGGTTATGACCGAAAGAACAAGATCTCGGATACAAGCGGCTGAAATGAGTTTTCTCCGCAGGGTGGCTGGACTCTCCCTTAGAGATAGGGTGAGAAGCTCAGTCATCCGGGAGGGACTCGGAGTAGAGCCGCTGCTTCTCCACATCGAGAGGAGCCAGTTGAGGTGGCTCGGGCATCTGGTTAGGATGCCTCCTGGACGCCTCCCTGGTGAGGTGTTCCGGGCACGTCCCACCGGGAGGAGACCCAGAGGAAGACCCAGGACGCGCTGGAGGGACTATGTTTCTCGGCTGGCCTGGGAACGCCTTGGGATTCCCCCGGAGGAGCTGCTCCAAGTGGCTGGGGAGAGGGAAGTCTGGGCCTCCCTACTTAGGCTGCTACCCCCGCGACCCGACCCCGGATAAGCGGAAGAAGATGGATGGATGGATGGATGGATGGATACTTCAAGAAGAAGAATTTTTGCAATACTTTAAAAAAGAATGGGCATCGTACTTAGAGTTTAATGAATTGCCAGGAACATCAACAAGTACGCTTTGGGAGGCTGGGAAAGCAGTCATGAGAGGTAAAATAATATCCTATTCAACAAATAAAAAGAAAAAAGAAAATAAACGTATTGAGGAATTAGAGAAATCCATTAAACTATTACAAGGTCTACAAGGAGAGGAAACACAGCAAAAGCTACGCAAATTAAAATTAGAACTAAATGAATATATTGATAAGAAAAATAAATTCTTGATACAAAGACTCAGATTAGATAATTTTGAATACGGTAATAAATCAGGGAGCTTTTTAGCTAATCAACTCAAATTAAACAAAGAAAAAACATCTATATATGGTATTAAAGATAAAGATGGAAATATAATTCATGATGAGGGAAAAATAAACAATGTTTTTAAAGATTTCTATAAAACTCTATACACTCCACAAATAAATCCATCTAATGAGGATATTAATGAATTCTTGGAGAAAGTAACACTTCCAAAACTAGATATTAGTCAATCATCAAAACTAGACTCACCATTAACATCAGATGAGCTCCATGAAGCAATTAAAAGCATGCCTAATAAGAAATCTCCAGGTCCTGATGGCTATCCAGTGGAATTCTATAAAGAATTCTGGGATATACTGGAACCGATATTCTATAGAGTGCTACTTGAGTCAGAAGGAAATGGCAGGCTACCAACACATATGAATTCAGCCAATATTAGTCTCTTATTAAAATCAGGCAAAGACCCAGTATTACCTACCAGTTATCGTCCAATCTCTCTTATTAATGTTGATGTTAAAATAATTTGTAAAGTCTTATCAAAAAGACTAGAGAAGATAACTCCTGTTATTATACATCCAGNTATGGGGGTGCATTAGTGCCCAAGGCATGGGTAACTTACACATCTGTGAAGGCACCATTAATGCTGAAAGGTACATACAGGTTTTGGAGCAACATATGCTGCCATCCAAGCGACGTCTTTTTCATGGACGCCCCAGCTTATTTCAGCAAGACAATGCCAAGCCACATTCTGCACGTGTTACAACAGCGTGGCTTCGTAGCAAAAGAGTGCGGGTCCTCCCCTGGCCTGCCTGCAGTCCAGACCTGTCCCCCATTGAAAATGTGTGGCGCATTATGAAACGTAAAATACGACAACGGAGACCCCGGACTGTTGAACAACTTAAGCTGTACATCAAGCAAGAATGGGGAAGAATTCCACCTGAAAAGCTTCAAAAATTGGTCTCCTCAGTTCCCAAACGTTTACTGAGTGTTGTTAAAAGGAAAGGCGATGTAACACAGTGGTAAATATGTCCCTGTGCCAACTTTTTTGCAATGTGTTGCTGCCATTGAATTCTAAGTTAATGGTTATTTGCAAAACAAAATAAAGTTTCTCCGTTCGAACATTAAATATATTGTCTTTGCATTCTATTCAGTTGAATATGGGTTGAAAAAGATTTGCAAGTCATTGTATTCTGTTTTTATTTGCGATTTGCACAACGTGCCAACTTTTCTGGTTTTGGGCTTGTAGTTGTAAGGTAAAAAAGGTCTATATAAAGACAACCATTCGTACTATTATCTTAAAAGATAAATGTCTGCAGAATGCACCTCAAAGTTCTTACTGTAATTAGATTCATAGAGTAGCTGTTATTTATATAATTTGTGTTGAAACACTGTACAAGAGTTGAAAATTTTGAATAACACTTGTCAGCCATCATTGTACTTCACATGTTTATTTAAAAAATATGTTTTGAGGTAGTTCTGCACAGAGCTTCTATAAAATGAACTGAAACACACATTTACACATTTAGTCTGGATTAATAAGGAAAATCAAGGCATTGCTCTCTGGAACCGCTCAGATCTGGTTGATCCAGGGATCAAATGTAGCTTAAAAAACAGGGATCTAAGATCATTTTGACAAAATTTGCTTCAATCCTCAGACTGATGTGATGAGTCACATACATTTACAATAAGAATACATAGCTAGTGTGTGTTTAAAAACACACCCAAAATATATTTATATGTACACACACAAATTAAAAATTAAATATAAATCACCAAACACCAAATAATTCACAATGTCTGCGTAGGTCACAGCTGGTAAGGTCCTCTCATCTTCTGACATGTTGGACAGCCGGTATGGGTCTTAGCTGCCAATTATCTGTATTTTATCCAAATGACGTTCCTTTGCTGCAGGCTGAAGCTGGTCCACATAGTCTCCTGCAGCTTCTGTCTTCTTTACAGAGGTTTGTTTTCCAGACAACAAGGTCAAATCAGAAATAAAACCGGAGCTCCGACTTCAACTACTGTGTGTTTACAGCGCGAGTGTCTCCAACATGGCGGTGCTTCCGGTATTGCGCAATCGGTGAAAGGGGTCTATTAGCCCAGATGTGCTGGTGAAGATTCTCAGTCGTCCAGGACATGATGAAATCAAAAAAGGCGTTCAATACAGGATCAACTGGACTTTATTTGTTGCAGAAAACGTTTCGACTTCTGTCCAGAAGTCTTTTTCAATTCAGTCGAAACGTTTTCTGCAACAAATAAAGTCCAGTTGATCCTGTATTGAACGCCTTTTTTGATATTAGCCCAGATGTTGATGAGGGGATGGAAGCAGAGTTTCCACCTCTGCCCGTGACACCCTCCAAGGTTTACAGCAGAGAAACAAAGGAAGCTACAAGATACAGTTTCCTTCTGATGAGAAGCTACGTCTGGATTTAGCTCCGTGATTTATTTAAATTACTGATGAAAAAAGACTTCTCGTGAGTCAAATACTTTATTCTGTGATTTAGTTCCAAGCTGCTGCTGCCAGAGGCTTGTAACACTGCAGCTTCTTGTCTGTGGAGAGGAAGTTAGTTCACTCTGTTAGCATCTGTAGCTGTTAGCATCTGTAGCTGTTAGCATCTGTAGCTGTTAGCATCTGTAGCTGTTAGCATCTGTAGCTGTTAACATCTGTAGCTGTTAGCATCTGTAGCTGTTAACATCTGTAGCTGTTAACATCTGTAGCTGTTAACATCTGTAGCTGTTAACATCTGTAGCTGTTAGCATCTGTAGCTGTTAGCATCTGTAGCTGTTAGCATCTGTAGCTGTTAGCATCTGTAGCTGTTAGCATCTGTAGCTGTTAGCATCTGTAGCTGTTAGCATCTGTAGCTGTTAACATCTGTAGCTGTTAGCATCTGTAGCTGTTAACATCTGTAGCTGTTAGCATCTGTAGCTGTTAGCATCTGTAGCTGTTAACATCTGTAGCTGTTAGCATCTGTAGCTTTTAACATCTGTAGCTGTTAACATCTGTAGCTGTTAGCATCTGTAGCTGTTAACATCTGTAGCTGTTAGCATCTGTAGCTGTTAGCATCTGTAGCTGTTAACATCTGTAACTGTTAACATCTGCCGCTGTTAACACCTCTAGCTGTTAACATCTGTAGCTGCTAACATCTGTCGCTGTTAACGTCTGTAGCTGTTAACATCTGTTGCTGTTAACATCTCTAGCTGTTAACATCTGTAGCTGTTAACATCTGTAGCTGTTAACATCTGTAGCTGTTAACGTATGTAGCTGTTAACATCTGTAGCTATTAACATCTGTAGCTGTTAACATCTGTAGCTGCTAACATCTGTAGCTGTTAACATCTGTAGCTATTAACATCTGTAGCTGTTAACATCTGTAGCTGCTAACATCTGTCGCTGTTAACGTGTGTAGCTGTTAGCATCTGTAGCTGTTAACATCTGTAGCTGTTAGCGTCTGTAACTGTTAACGTCTGTAGCTGTTAACATATGTAGCTTTTAACATCTGTAGCTATTAACATCTGTAGCTGTTAACATCTGTAACTGTTAGCGTCTGTAGCTGTTAACATCTGTAGCTGTTAACATCTGTAGTTTTTAGCATCTGTAGCTGTTAACGTCGGTAGCGGTTAACATCTGTAGCTGTTAACGACTGTAGCGGTTAACATCTGTAGCTGTTATTATCTGTAGCTGTTAACATCTGTAGCTGTTAGCATCTGTAGCTGTTAACATCTGTAGCTGTTAACATCTGTAGTG
>JBBPBX010073064.1:0-17917 GCA_038048925.1 Garcialebias charrua | reverse complement strand
ACCACAGTGTGGGCAGTTAAACATTTCTCCAGCTACATTGGTGGACAGAAAATCATTGTGGAAACACAACACCAGCCAGTGACTTTTCTTAACAGTGAACGCATCAGAGATGGTGTGGTGACAAACTCACGTGTTGCAACGTGGCTCATGGCGCTTCAAAGTTTTAACCTAGACATACGTTATGGTCAAAACAAGAAGTCTCATCTGGGGACGGACTTGGCAATCTGCCAGAAGTGTACACAAGATGTACCAGCCACCCAGCCGCCGGTTGAGGTAAAAACCCCAGTAACTGAAGACCCGAATCACCACTTCTTTGATGACAATATCTGCAAAGATATGACAACATTGTACGTGGATGGATCTTCATTCCTCCGCGACAAGATCTGCAGAGCAGGTGTTGGAGGGGTCCTCCTCCAAGGCCAAGAGCAGATAACTTTCAGCTACAAATTAGGATCTCAGACTTCTCAGTATGCTGAGATTGCAGGAATCCTAATAGCTCTCCAGATTGTAGTAGAACGCTCCATCAAGACGCTAGTCATCTGCACTGACTCTAACTATGCTCGTTTGAGTTTCGCTTGTCACCTCGCTGTGTGGAAACAGAACGGTTTCCTAACAAGCGACAGAAAAGTGGTCAAACACAAAGAGCTTTTCATAGCGTGTGATCACTTGGTGACATCACATGACTTACAGATCTACTGGAAGAAGGTTCCAGGGCATTCTAGAGTCCCTGGCGATGACAAACACTACAATGACATTGCAGACTCCTTAGCCAAAGAAGGAGCCGACGAAGGTCCTCTATGGTCCTTCGACCCCTCCTGGTTAATCGAGACTCTGCCAACACAACCTTCAGTCAGAGTTATGGCAGTCACACGTGCACAGGCCGCGGACAAACCTGCTGACAACGCAGTCTCCGTACGACCCGCACTGACTGACCCTGACATCATCCAACTTCAGAAGTCGGATCCTGCTATCAACTCCATGATACTGTATCTGACTGATCCGGACAAGAACACTCCGTCTAAAGACGAACTGGATTCCGATCCAGACCTTAAAGTCCTTTATCAGCTGCGCAAACAGCTTAAACTACTCAAGGGCATCCTGACTTTCGCTCATGGACCAACGTCCTCACCTGTGTTCGTGGTTCCCCATGACCAAAGGGGGGTGATGTTAGTTCATGCCCATGATCTCCCGTCCGCAGGACACAAAGGAGATAAAGCCACGCTGACGGCATTAAAACAAATTGCCTATTGGCCTGGAATGAAGAAGGATGTCAAGGACTACATTGAAGGGTGCGTGGTCTGTGGCCAGTTTCAGCCAACCAGACCACTTCACAGAGCACCACTGCAAAGCAGAGGCATTGCATTCCCATGGTCTGACCTCCAGATCGACTGGGTTGGACCACTCACTAAGAGCTCTAGAGGAAATAAATATTTTCTCACGGTAACCTGTGCATTTACCAAATGGGTAGAATGCCTACCAGCTCCTAACGACACAGCACAAACCACTGCTATGTTGTTAATGAATCATATATTCTCAAGGTTTGGACTTCCCCTTCGGGTGAACTCAGACCAAGGTACACACTTCACAGGTGAAGTGATGAAAGAACTGTGGAAGACGCTAGGCGTCAAGGCCAACTTTCATGTCGGCTACCACCCACAGGCTTCAGGCCAAGTTGAGAGAGCAAACAGAACTGTGGTGAGTATTTTGAAGAAATACGTGGCTGCAAACCACAAGGACTGGGATGTGAAACTCCCTCTGGTCCTCATGGCCATAAGAGCCACTCCACACACATCAACTGGCATCTCTCCCTTCGAGATGATGACCGGTCGACAGATGACTCTCCCTCTACACCTGTTGTACCAACCAGGCGACGCCGTCATGGCGACAGCCTACACTACACAACAATACATGAAAGATTTGAATGTACACCTCAGAAACACTTTTGCTTTCGCCCAGAAAAACCTGGAAAGGTCCGCTGAAGGACGCAAGGCGTACTATGACCAGAAGGCCTCTCACAATGAACTCCAAGTGGGAGACAGAGTCTGGTACTATACGTTCGCCCCAGCAACCGGGAAAGGAGAGTCCGGGACCGGAACTCTCGCCCGCAAACTAATGCCCAGGTGGACTGGACCTCATCTGATAACAGACAAAGTGTCCTCAGTCGTCTACGAGATCAAAATCAGCAAAGGCCGCAAAGAGCCAATTGCTAAATGGGTACATCGAAATCAGATCAAACCTTACAAGGCGTTCAATGACTCCACAAAAGACAAAGATCTCACAAACTCACCGACTTCATGGGATAATAAGGTCGTCCAAACACAAGTTAGTAAATAAACTAATCAGGTTTAAACTACCATATTTCCCACCCTATAAGTCGCATTGTCCAATTTGAACTTAGAAACGCTAAGTCTAACACCCACAACAAAAACTAATCTTAACAACCATTTAAATCCACAAGATTTAAGTTGACCTCGGTCATAAAGTTGAGACCTGTTTTCTTGTGTGTTGCACTTTGGAATCTGACGACAAGAGTGTGTCGAAGCAGTGAAACGTTGTTTCCTTGTTGTTTAGTCATTACTGTTGTCATTATTTGAGATATTGTTGTGGTTCTGGACACTCCCAGCCAAAAAAGGTTTTGTATTAACATTGATTAATGCATAAGATGGATCTAACTATGCCAACATGCAGTTCGTTTTGTTAAATCTCAACCGTTGAAGAGTCAATGTAGTTTAAAGCTACTCAAGGTACCATAAACTACACTGGCCTCACGATTTCTAAATTGAACCGATTCGATCGTTTCTATTCTAGATTATCTATTCATTTTGATGAGTCTCGCCATAGACTTCAAAATTTATTAGGTACACCAAATCCTACGTCGTTCGTCTAAAAGACAACAGACATTTAGATCAAACTATATTTCATTTTTCTACTTTAGTTTAACCTAAACTAAGTAATGAATGGAGGAATAGTTTGGAATTAGAGGCCTTCGTTACAGAAGCCCTCCAAAATTCTATAGGTATAGATCCCTATATCTAATTTACAGAATTGATCCACCCCTTAATTGGTAATTATAGCTGATCTAAACCATGATAGCTTACATACCAGGTGCATATAGGTAGGGCCTAATGTAAAATCCCAATCATAAGCCCACCTAAAACCACATAATTGCATGACACATAGAACCAGAGTGGCACTGACTGGAGACCAACCAGCCAACAACCTTCGATGTGGGGACCTGCAGCTCCAACGCTTGGTCTTCAACCTTCATCCAAGGATCGCCTCCTCTGCGTCAATCGAGGGATCCCCTCTACATGCTGATTATGAAAACAATTGTTGCTGATCAATCAACAAAACTAATCGTTGTGGATTTACTGCTGTGGAATTACCGCTGTGGATTATAAGACTTTGCTTTCCAAGGGATCACAGACTTTGTTTTCCAAGAGTTAACAGACTTTGTTTTCCAAAGGATTAAAAGCTTTTCGCAATGGGATTACCTCCGAACAGTATGAAATTTCCAAAACTTTATGGGATTATAATTTTTGATTTTTCTTTTCCACTTGCTGGATTACTTCAAGATCAAAGACAGTTCAAGGTTTCCTTTCGTGTTGGACCCCATCCCCAAGGACTGGCGATGGCTTCCAAAAGGGGGGAGATGTAGTGGACATGACCTTGTCCACTTTTAAGACACCTGTGTACTTTTGAACTGTCCAGTGATGACCTTTACTGACCTCTCAGTGAAGCAAGACATTTACTACAAAATCATTCATTTAGCTATAATCTGATAAATATAGTCACCAAAAGAGACTATTTCTATCTTTGATTTGATCCTAATGTGATCAAAAGAATAACTTTTGTCATTCTCATGATGGTGCTTTTAAGCTGTGTTATTCTGTGAGAGTTAAACTGTGTCCACTGCTGTGTTAAAGGGAAATATCGGGTCACAGAGACCCGACTGTTCTGTTTAGAAATAAGAAGACAGTTTAATCAGTTGTTTTTCATTGAACAAGGCTCCAGCTTTCTCTGTCTGTTCCTAAACAAATCTCCCTCTGCTGCTGCTTGTTAACCTTGGGTTTGATAAGACAAATGAACTCCTCGACTGGTCCTTCCTTAAGTACTAGTCTAAGCTGTGCTGAAACGCTTCAGTGAGTTGCTGGGAACTTCAAAAGAGATGTGAACTTTCCCAAGAGCTGGACACGTGTGGTCAAGAGCTAACGACCGGCGTCTTCAGCTAAGGACTGATAACAGGCTGTTATGAGTCTACTTCGAACAAGCCGAGCTCAAAAACTTTGTTTATTCCCTCCTGGAATAAGTTTATCTTGAAGTCAGAGGCCTGAAGCTGACATATTCTCTGATGACCAACGCGGAAGCCAGGAGACGTTGAAACGTAAACTAAAACCAGTTTTGGACGTGCTGGGACTAAAGGACTCTGTGCATCTGAAGGCTGGTGTCTTCCCTCTTACCGGGCGGTCGTCAAAAGGTAAAGGAGCTGTTTACAAAACGTACCTGGATTTTAGCAGAAGTCGGATGAAAAGTGTCACTCTGGTCTCATGCTCAGGATAATTTTCTTCTTAAATCTTTCCTCCTATTTCTTTTCCCTCTCAACCTAAGCTGGAAACTATATTTTAAGCTGAAATGCCCCTCAGACTAAATATGTGTAACATCTAATATTTATGTCTGTTGTGTTGAATTCAAGTGTGCTGACGTATTTGAATTGAAAGAAAGTGAAATCATGTCAATCAAGTGTAATGGTGTTAATTTAGTTGATTTATTTTAAATAAATGATAGTGTCTCTTTGACATATCAAACTAAGTTAACGTGTCCATTGTCACTTAATGGCTCTGTTTATTTATCCATCATAAAGATCACAGAAATATTGGGTAAACTGAAAAAGAAGAGAATCCGTGAATTTACTATTCAATCTGAATAAGTAAATTAATTAAGGTAAAAAGGAGGTCAGTATTAAACTGACCCCCTTTAACCCCTTTACACATATTTTTGTTTTTGTCTAAACAGAGAATGCTCTGAGAGCTCTCACACCAACATCTACAAAGCAGGCTGTAGAGCGTGCAGTTGGGGTCTGTAAAAAGGTGGTGAGTGCCTTCTCCAACTCCTGGAAGAGAAAACGTGACTTGGCCAAGGCTCAGGCAGTGCTGGGCTTGCCTCCCCATCAGCTCATCACTGAAACCCCCACAAGATGGGGTTCACGGCAGCAGATGATCGAGATGTTCCTAGAGCAGGAGAAAGCGCTGTCACAGGTCCTCCTTGCAGACAACAAGGTGAGACATGGATACTACACATCAACTCTTTTCATTGTGGATTCTGATTGCGTTTATAGCCAAGATTTACATCTTAATGAAAGTTTATTTTTATTTCCTTTGCTATGTGACTTAGGCAAGAAGTTTGGTGCCAAGCTGGCAAGACATGATGGTGCTAGAGTCCATGAACTAGGCACTGGGTCCACTGTTCGAGTTTATTGATGCTTTGTCCAGAGAGAAGTATGTCACTGTATCTTTTCTGAAACCAGTACTGCACCTCTTCAATAATGAAATCCTCAGTCTGAAGGATGGGGACACAGAGCTCACAAAAGCAATCAAAGAGGGTATCCTTAAAGCCCCACTGACATGATTTTTTAATTTTCATAAAACTGCTCAAAATATATATCTTTATCATTTAAATATGTTCATTTTTGCAAACAAAATGCTAAATCACTTTAATTTTGCTTTAAAAGTGATTTTGAACTTCAAGCCGTGTTTAATCATGGGAAATCCAATTACACACGAACGCACCATCTGTGACGTAACACTGGGCAGAGGGCTCTGGTCTCTTTAATAGCGGACCATTTAAAACCCGACGAATTTATCAATCTATGTGAAGATTTGAGCTATTTGTCTTCATTTTGGGAAGCAGAAAATAGTTTGGGTGATGGAACAAGAAACAACAGGATCTAATTTAGGTCTGATGCTGTATCAGACTTACCTTCATGTCGAGCTGCTCATACCTGCGCACTGTGACAAGCCCAGAGCTCTGCCCGGTGTGACATCACAGATGGTGCGTTCGGGTGTAATCAGATTTCCCATGATTAAACACGGCTTGAAGTTCAAAATCACTTTTAAAGCAAAATTAAAGTGATTTATCATTTTGTTTGCATAAAGGAACATATTTAAATGATAAAATATATATATTTTGAGCAATTTTATGAATAGTAAAAAAATCATGTCGGTGGACCTTTAAGTACCTCAATGAAAAGTATGATGATGATGCCACCAACAACCTTCTAGACATGGCGACACTTGTTGACCCACGGTTTAAGACAGCCTACATGAAGGAAGAGAGGGTGGCATTCATAAAGATGAGAGCTGCAGCAGAGCTCATGGACATCTTGACACCAGCACCACCTGTAAGTGCAGAAACAGCAGCCACTTCCATTTCACCACCAGCCGCCGAAGATGATCCAGAGCTTCCTTGTCCAACAAAGAAAACAAAGAAGAGTTTAGGTAGCTACTTCAAAAAGGCATCAGCAGCAAGCCAAGGCACCACCACCCATGCTCAGCCAAGCAGAGCATCCATTGAACTGGAGCTCTCCATGTATCTTCAGGCACCCGGGCCTGACTCTGATGCCTCATCCTCACCTAAAGCATATCGCGCTTCCAAAAATCTCCAAACGCACTGTACTGGCTGCTTGTCAACAGATGACTGTCCTCATCTAACGCGTCTGCAGTGGGAGGAGGAGCGTGTTGGTCCTCTTCCGCTCCGGTGTTTGTTTATTTCCGGTCTCAGAAAAATGGCGGACGCAATACGAAGAATTGCCTTGTTGTACTTAATCTACAAAGCAGCAACACGCAGACGCCGTGCACAACGACGATTCTGGATTCACCCCACATTAGAGAGGCGTCATGAATTCGGTGAATTTCACCATCTGATCCAGGAGCTGCGCGCAGACGAGGAGCGCTTTCAGCGGTACTTCCGTGTCACCCGAGCCCAGTTTGACGACCTGCTGTCCCGTATTGCTGGCCGCATCACCTACCAGGACACCAACTACAGGCGCGCGATTTCAGCAGAAGAACGGCTGTCCATCTGTCTCAGGTTCGAATATGTGTAGGTGACTGTTGTCTACCCCAAAAATAAAACAATAATACAAAAAAAGTGCCAAACTAGCATTAGAAAATCCAAATAATGTCTTTGCCCAGTCATCACAGTCCATGTATACAGATGGGTGTGTAGATAAACACAGTCAAAAATTCACCAACAAAATATGTAACTATGTATGCATGTCTGTATGTATGTGTGTGTGTGTGTTTACATATACTGTACATACCTGTACATATTTACAACTACATAAGCATATAGACTGCTGCATTTATACATATATCACTACATAATTGTGTATACACATGCCCACATGCACAAACAAATAGAGATATACAGATATACATATAAAAATATGTCTGCACGTGTGTATGTGTTAGTGTATGTATACATATACATAAATGTACATATATACTTTGTATATATACATATATATACATATATATATATACATATATATATATATACATATATATACATATATACATTCATATATAAACATCAACATATACATTCATATACAAAGCGAAGTGAAGGACAAGGGTCTGGTTTTAACCAGGCTATCTCATTTCTGCATTTTAATACCAAGATGGCCGCGCTCAGTGCAGCCGCAGCTTCACGAGTTCCCGGATCATCTCTAGTTTTTAGTAATTTTAAAAGTGTTTTTGTACCTGACTCTGCGCGTGTTTTGCGGGTGAATTACAGCCGAACTGATCTGTTAAGAATTGGAGCGGATTTACCACAGGGCACAGCTGAAATCAGCAACGAACTCAAATCAGAACTCGGAAGATTGGACCTGCTAAAAACGTCCTTCTGGAAGCAGATGCACTCCAGGGGAAAGAAAAGGAAGCGATGCTCACGAGGAAAGAAGCGGGGTTGTCGTGCAGGAATTATGACGAGAATGCGGAAAGACGCTAAAACCGGTAAACCCCCGATGCCGGCTCTTTTCCTGTCTAACGTTCGCTCACTCGACAACAAGATGGATCTACTTCGTTTGAGGGTAACCACGTCGGAGGAGATGAGAAGATGTTCCGTGCTTTGTCTTACGGAAACGTGGATTTCTGAGGAGACTCCAGACTCTGTTTACGAGCTGGACGACCGGCTCTTTTTCAGAACAGACCGGTGCTTCGAGACTACGGGGAAAACGCGAGGTGGCGGTGTTTGTATTTACGTACACAAAGATTGGTGCACGAACTGTGCTGTGATAAAAAGAGCTTGTTCAGCTGCCGTGGAGTTGATCACAATAAGATGTAGGCCGCATTATATGCCACGTGACTATTCAGTGATCGTAATCAGCGTTATTTACATAGCACCCGATGCTAATGCTAATGACGCCCAGAGAGAGATTCATGACTTACTCACCTCGCTGCAGTGTAAATATCCTGAGGGGCTTTTCATTGTTTGCGGGGACGTCAATCACGTGGATCTCCAGGTGTCCCTCCCAGCCTTCAATAAGAACGTCTTCGCAGCTACGAGAGGAGATAAAATACTCGACCAAGTCTTCACAAATGTAAAGGGGGCATACACGGCGAAGACACGCCCAGCGCTCGGATCTTCCGATCACGACTCTCTGATTCTGGCCCCAAGAGAACTCCCTCCACTCAGGCGCTCAAAGCCGGAACAAAGAGAAATAACAATCTGGCCTCAAGATAGTTCCCCCATGTTGAGAGACTGTTTTGAGAGGACAAACTGGTCTGTTTTCAGAGAAGCAGCCACTGATGGTAGTTCAGTGGACATGGAACTGTACGCTTCCTCAGTCCTGGGTTACATCAGTACATGCTCTGAAAATGTATCCATAAAAAAATATGTGAAATCCTACCCGAACCGGAAACCCTGGTTAAATAAAGAAGTTCACGCCTTGCTAGCAGCCAGAGACACTGCATTCAAGTCAGGAGATAAAGTGGAACTGAGAAAGAGCAGGAATGAACTGAAGGATGGCATTAAGAAGGCCAAGGCCACGTATGCACAGAGGATCGAGGGACAGTTCACCTCACAAGACCCACGGAGCATGTGGAAGGGTATTAAATGCATAACAGATTACAAAGGCAAAAACAAACAATGCCCCAGGGACCCATCTCTGCCTGATGCCCTCAATAAGTTTTATGCACGTTTTGATGATCCAAACAGACCTGCTAGCACCAGACTCACCTCATCACCAGATGAAGAGCATCTCAGGGTGTCCGCAGCAGAAGTGAGAGGCAGTCTCAGAAAGATTAATCCTCATAAAGCAACCGGACCAGACAACATCCCAGGGAAAGTTCTGAAGGAATGTGCGGACCAGCTCTGTGAGGTGCTGGCTGACATCTTCACCACCTCACTTGCACTGGAGTCAGTTCCCACCTGCCTGAAGACCGCGACCATCATCCCAGTCCCAAAGAGCTCCACAGTGACTGGTCTGAATGACTATAGACCGGTGGCCCTCACCCCGATAGTCGCTAAATGTTTTGAGAAACTGGTCATGTCCCACATCAAGGCAACCGTCAACATCAATGAGGACCCTCATCAATACGCATACCGTGAGAACCGATCAACAGAGGACGCCATTTCTTCCGTGGTCCACACTGCTCTCACCCACCTGGATCAGAAAGACTCATACGTGCGTCTGCTCTTTGTGGACTTCACATCTGCCTTCAACACCATGATCCCCCAAACTCTGATAGACAAACTATCTACACTTGGACTAAGCCCCTCTATTTGTAACTGGATACTAGACTTCTTAACAGACAGACCACAGTCCGTGAAGATCCACAACTTCTCCTCCTCCACCATAACCCTCAGCACTGGCTCTCCTCAGGGATGTGTGCTGAGCCCCCTTCTGTTCACTCTGCTCACATATGATTGTACAGCCACACTTCCAGGCTGTCATATTGTTAAGTTTGCAGATGATACAGCGGTGGTGGGATGCATCACAAACAATGATGAGTCCAGCTACAGACAGGAGGTGGAACACCTGGAGAGCTGGTGCAAAGAGAATAATCTTCACATGAATGTGAAGAAGACAAAGGAGATGATTGTGGACTTCAGAAGGAACAAACACACCCATGCCCCACTGATAATAGGTGGGTCTGCAGTGGAAGTGGTCTCCAGCTACAAATACTTGGGTGTACACATGAATGATAACCTCAGCTGGAGCAACAACACCACCAGCCTGATCAAGAAAGGTCATCAGAGACTCTACTTCCTCAGACGGCTGAGACGAGCCGGTCTGAGCAGCCCAGTTCTCACCTCGTTCTACAGGTGTGCAGTGGAGAGCATCCTGTGCTCCAGCATCAACGTGTGGCATGGAGGCTGCACAGTTGAAGAGAGGAAAGCTCTGCAGAGAGTGGTGAAGGCTGCACAGAAGTCTGTTGGAGTCAGTCTCCCCACCATCACAGACATTTACACCTCTAGATGCAGGAAAAGAGCCACCTGTATCATGAAAGACCTCACTCATCCAGCACACTCACTCTTTGCCCCACTCCCCTCAGGACGGAGGTTGAGGAGCATCAAGTGTAGAACCACTAGACTGAGGAACAGCTTCTACCCTGAGGCTGTTAGACTCATGAATAAATAAAAATAAAATTAAAATAAACACTGCAAAATATCACATCATGCTGATGCTGATATGTTTTCTTGTTGCTGTGTTCATCTGTGTTCATCTGTGACCATCTGCTCATACAAACTCATGTTCGTGCTGCTGTTTATTCCCACTATATTAGGCTTAGTGTATTACTAGTTGATGTTTTTCTTAGTTAGTTCTCGATGTTATTACTGTTTTTCTCTTTCATTTGTTGTTGGATGTAACTGGGACCTCGTGTACATAATCTCGTTTTCATCTCATGTACCACATGCGGTGCAAATGACAATAAAGACTCTCTGACTCTGACTCTGATATACAACTACACACATACAAACATACATAAAATCAAAAATACATACCAATAAAATCATAGTCGAATGTGTTCAAACAATACATAGATTTTATTATTGTGCAGTCTGCAATGTTGTGTTACAACTCCGTTCTTTCCATTGCAGGTTCATGGCAACTGGGGACTCGTACAGGACAATTGCTGCAAGCTTCCGGGTGGGTGTTAACACTGTTTCTACCATCATCCCGGATGTGGCCTCTGCTATCTGGGACTGCTTAGTGGATGAATTCATGGCCGTGCCTGGAGTGGATGAGTGGAGGTCAATTGCAGCTGAGTTTGAGGATGTTTGGAACTTTCCACTGTGCTGCGGTGCTGTGGATGGCAAGCACATAAAGATAACAGCACCCCCCAATTCAGGCTCCATGTATTTCAATTACAAGGGAACACACTCGCTGGTACTTCTGGCTGTGGTGGATGCAATGTACAGATTCCGCATCATTGATGTTGGTGGGTATGGCAGAACAAGCGACGGCGGGATTTTTGCCAACTCTGCTTTTGGCCAGGCTGTGATTGACGGCACGTTAGACCTGCCCCCTGACAGCTGTCTTCCTGAAGCAGACCACAGAGGACCCCAGCCCTACGTGTTCGTCGCTGATGAGGCATTTCCACTGCGCAGGAATGTGATGAGGCCTTTTCCTGGACGCGGCGGCCTTACCAGAGAGCAACGTGTCTTCAATTACAGACTGTCACGTGCACGTCTTGTTGTAGAAGATGCATTTGGGATCTGGTCTTGCCAGTGGAGAATGTTCCGCCGCGAGCTGAACATAGCTGTCAGGGTAGTGGAGTCCTGTGTGAAGGCAACCTGTGTTCTCCACAATTTCATGCGGGCAAGTGGACAGACGCCAGCACCATGTGGTACAGAGGTATACCTTGAGGGTGTTGGTAGAATGGGGTCAAACTATCCGTCCAGAGCAGCAAACAACACCAGAGATGCTTTTATGGCGTACTTCTCAACAGAGGGGGCGGTGTCTTGGCAGCATACCGAATAGTCATGTAACGGCTCTTTTTGGAGCCACACACAAACCGCAAAAGGAGCAAAACCATTTCAACATGTATGTTTACATCGAGTTCCGTTAAGCGCATGTCCTGTTTCCAAACTGTTTTAGCTTCTGTAGGTCACTGTTTAATTTGAGCTGTCAAACATGATTGTTTATTTTCCCTGAAACAAATGATTAAACAACACCCAAGAAACTCTGTTGTCTCCGGCTGGCTGCACTTTTTTTAAGAAATGTATGTTTGTGTTATTAGTGCTAATATTCTGTACAGCTAACATTTGCAGTTCTTATTCCAACAACAACTTTATAGTTACATTGCTAGGTTGATGATACTCATGTGGAGCTGTGAAATCAAAGATACTGTTAAAGCTGTGTCTTGTATCTATATGCTGCAGTGCCCATCACAAAGAAGAAAGTCATTTCTCGGGGAAGAAAGTGCATTGTTTTAACAGGGGTCTAAAAATAATTTCCACCGAGGGCCACAACAGATTAGCGGTTGCCCTCAAAGGGCAAATTCTTCATTTAAATGTATTTATAACTAAATAAATTTACAGTAATGTAAACGAAACACATGTACTTCTTATTAGGAGCTAACAGTTTGTGTTTTACTTATTAAACCTACAATTGTAACATATATATATATATTTGCACAGATGGAGAAATATATGTCAACGTGTTAACACTTTAAAATAAAACACATTTCACTTATTGATTTTGTGACAATCAGACATTACATGGTGTAAAGGGCCACATTAAACGATGTGGAGGGCCACATCTGGCCTGCGGTCCTTGACTTTGACACATGTGTTTAGAAAGGTCTCAGTGAAACACATCTGGCTATGTGTCATCAGCCAGATTGTATTATTATTTAATAGTTATTGTTAATATATGAATTATTATGATTAAAATAATATATATGGTATTGTTATTGTTTATATCTAATTTGAATATTAGTAAATGTTAATATTGCAGATTAGACGAAGGAATGAAACGTATCATTATTGATGGAGTATTTAATAGAAAATGTATTTGTAATGTACATAGGCATACAGTGACTATTTCAGAGTTTGCAACAGAACAATGAACATTACATAGAAGAAAAAATAAAAGGAAGCAGGGCCCCACATGCATGGACGGTGGTTCACATGCCTCCATCTGTGTCATCCGAATTCATGGATGTACCTTGGAGGTCAAGTGTAATTTCCATGTTGTCGTATAACAGTTTATGTAATTTGAATTTGACTATCTCCCTATTACGAACTGGCACCCTCATTAAGAGAGGGTACAGCCCTAACAAGAAGTTCTGGTCCAGATTCAAGGGTGGGGGTGAGGAGGTCGTGGTTGATTTCATGAGGTCCAGCACGTTCAGCTCGAAGGTGTTTTGTTGAGGGTTTGCCGGCCTGGATCGCGGCCTCTTGATATGTGGCCGTGCTAGAAATGATAAAGATATTCTGGTTAGGTGTTTGAATGTGCACCAGTACGCACACGCACAACGGAAACTATGTGAATGGATATTTACAGATGTTTGAATAAGTGACTGTGTGCATTTTAATGATGCAATACACACCAAATCGTTCAACATGGGACGGTCCAGCCTGGTCTGATGCCGGCGTGGAGGACCTTGGTTCTGGCGATGTGTCACCTGGAGCAGGACCTGTGCACGATGTGACAATTAGTAAACAATGCAGTAACAACAACAGGGCAGTGGGGACTCTATACTGACCAATTGAAGACTGCTGTGAGTCATCACCAAAGTCATGTTGTTCCTCTTGGCCATGGTCTCCAGCGGCGTTCTCAATTTGGTCCTGCTCCTCCTCGGACCTCGTGCTCGGCATGTTACTGCTTGTCTCTCTTGGCGTGACGAATGTCCGCAAAAAGGACAGCACCGTCATGTATTTCCACTTTGTCGTGGAATCAGCTCCAGCACCGCTCCTCTGTCGGTCTCTCTCCTTCTTGACTTCCTTAGCATACGTGTCACGTAATGTCTTCCAGCGTTTACGGCACGCATCCTCTGAAAAGCATTAAAAATGGCTGTTACACACACTACTTTCAACATGAATACAGCTACTTCTCAGTTTTGCCTGTTTTAGCTACTACTTTTTCAGCAACTGTATATAATCTGGTGCTTTAGAGGCCTTTAGCTAGTTTAAAGGCATTCTAATCATGTTTCGATTTGGTTTTGATGTTGTTTCAGCTACATTCAGCATCTGTGTATTGGATTTTATCTGCTATTTTTCAATCTTCACCTATTTTGCTGTACTGTTTTCTAATTTTTTGCAGCTACATTTATTCTGTATTTATATGTAGCTGGTGTTTTCCTACTTTTATTTTTCAACTTTTTGTGCTCTGTGCAAACAAACGTAGGCAGTCATTAAACACTACAGCTACTGAACAAAGCAGGAGTTGTAACACAGCTACTGAACAAAGCAGGAGTTGTAATAACGCAGGGATACAGTATTATAAAACATGGTGGAAACTTACCAGGCCAACCGACCTCCTCACTGATTCTTTTCCATGCAGTGTCCTTCTTATTTCGATCCCTGTAGAAGGGACTGGCCTGGTTATAAATGATAGGATTTTCACAGACTGCCACGATAAGTTTCTCCTCCATGTTTACCGCGGGATTTTTTTCGTCTGTTCACGTTTCGCGCGGTGCCCTCCTACTTCCGTCCCGTCGTCGTTGCGTGATCACATGGCAGAGTCTCTCCTGATTGGTCCTGATTGTTTGCTGCTGAGCAGCGAGCTGAATCTAGCTGTGGAAGCACGGAATGGCGTGCTTCCACAGCTGTGCTGCCGAGCAGCACAGTCGCTGCTCGGATGCGACGCGGGAGTAGGAAACAGCTGCTGCTCACTTTCGCGCTGCTTGTATGCTGTGGATGCGCCGCGACACGACCCGCTGCTCCAAGATTCGCGTCCCCATAGACTTCAATGTAAAGTGGCTGCTTCGGCTGCGCGAGATGCGTGCGGTGGGGATCCAGCATGAGACTAACCCTCTTGAATGGTGGAGGCAGCACGAGTTGAACTTCCCATTTATGGCTAGGCTTGCCAAGAAGTACTTATGCATTCCTGCTACTAGTTCTTCATCTGAACGGGCCTTCAGTGCAAGCGGGAACATTGTCACATGTAAGAGGTCATGTCTTAAGCCAGATACAGTTGACCAACTTGTCTTCCTCGCACTCAACTTATAAACTTAACAGAAACTATATTTCTACTTTTACAAAGTAGCCTTTTGTGTTTGCAGTTTTTGGATGGTTTATGCCTTAAAGTTTAAGGCATAAACCATCCAAAAACTGCAAACACAAAAGGCTACTTTGTAGAGAAATATTTTTTAAAGAGCAGATTCCAAGTTTCTGATGCTTCTGAACAGAAAAGCACACATTTTTGCACAAAACCTAGTTATAAAAACAAATACTTTTTCAAGTTTCTGAAATCTGTAACCTTATACAGTAGTGCAAACAGTCTGCAAACCATACTAGCTCTAACAGCAACACAAATAATCAAAAATAAATATCAAAGTTGAGCATAACTCTGTTTAAGGGACAGTTCACCTCACAAGACCCACGGAGCATGTGGAAGGGTATTAAATGCATAACAGATTACAAAGGCAAGAACAAACAATGCCCCAGGGACCCATCTCTGCCTGATGCCCTCAATAAGTTTTATGCACGTTTTGATGATCCAAACAGACCAGCTAGCACCAGACTCACCTCATCACCAGATGAAGAGCATCTCAGAGTGACCGCAGCAGAAGTGAGAGGCAGTCTCAGAAAGATTAATCCTCATAAAGCAACCGGACCAGACAACATCCCAGGGAAAGTTCTGAAGGAATGTGCGGACCAGCTCTGTGAGGTGCTGGCTGACATCTTCACCACCTCACTTGCACTGGAGTCAGTTCCCACCTGCCTGAAGACCGCGACCATCATCCCAGTCCCAAAGAGCTCCACAGTGACTGGTCTGAATGACTATAGACCGGTGGCCCTCACCCCGATAGTCGCTAAATGTTTTGAGAAACTGGTCATGTCCCACATCAAGGCAACTGTTACAAAATAACTACAAACACAACAACCTTCACTTCACCTGCAACACACCTTCCCAACAACTTCGATTTAATCATCTTTTAAAATGTATAAAATAGTTTTAGAAATGTTTATGATGATATCAAGTCAACACAATCTTGTTTCCTGATTTACAACTCCGCTCCTTATAGTTCTAAATGAAGATTTTACAAACATTTACAGGGTTTAATAACTTTTTTAACAAATTTTAATTGAATATTTGGGGGTAATATTTGTTTTAGTTTTATACATGACTTGTAAATTACTTTGTTCAACCAAATCATAAAATTTTAATAATTTCAATTGATGAAATAATATATTTGATGTGACCATAGCACGTTCCTACTAATAATTCTTATAGCTCTTTTTTGTAAAATAAAAACAGGGTTTGTAATAGTTTTGCATGCTTTTCCCCAAACTTCAATACAGGTAACCCTCGAGGTACGACACCTGCGACCTACGGCAACGCGGACTTACGATTTGCCTCTTTGAAAGAATGCCGTCGACATACGACCAAAAAACGGACTTACGACAGAGGTACATTAGAAGTATGTAATCGAGATACGGCAAAAAAAGTGCGACACTACGGCAAGCGGCAAGGTGGGGGAGGGGTACAGTGCCTTGAGTGTTAGTGCATGACAGTGCGCGTGACCCTGGAGTAGGGGTGGGGCGACACTGCCGTACTATTTAAAGGGACGCGCCATCTTGACCACGTTGTTGAGTTTCGGCGAGAGAGAGAAAAGCAAACGTTCTGATGGACAGAACTGTTCACATCAGGACCACACCGCTGAGCCCACACCTGGCCTAAAATGCTCCCATCATTCATGGTTGAGCACTGGCTAAGCAGTTCCATCTGATCCAGGTTTGAACTTGAGAAAAACATCAGTGTCTACCTACACTTCAGTCAAAGTAAGGACATTTTGTTTCCTTGTTTCCTTTTTCTGCTGCTTCTAGCTTTTTTAGAGTTCATGGACTTTTTCATGCACATGGACTGCACACCAACACCACATGGACTGCACTGGTTTCAAAAACATGATGGTTGCAACATGTTAACAGCTGCTGCTCAAAGAGAAGTGTTCATGTTTCATGGTTGACATGTTTTTGCTGCTGCTGGATGCATGGATGAATGCATGGGAGTTCCTTATCATTTGCTGCATTTTGATGTTAACAGCTGCTGCTCAAAGAGAAGTGTTCATGTTTCATGGTTGAACTCATTTGCAGATTATGGCTGAGAACTGTTCAGGAAGAGATTTGTATTTTGTATGCTTTGTCTGTGCTGAAAAAAACATTTCAGTACTGTACCTGTACATGCTGTACTGGTTTTGTGTGTTTATGGATGAATGTGTGGTATAATGTGTTATCTAAGTGTTTGTAAATAAAGTTCTGTGCATGTTTATGGCACAGGATGTCCGCTTGTTCATTCTCATGCCGTTAAATGTGTGTGCGGCGCTCCGTTAGCGGTATAGCCGCGACCTACGGCAGAAATGCGGACCTACGACAGGCACGTGTTTTTGGTCCGCGAGATACGACAGAATCGACCTAAGTCACACCCATAGGTCCGGATCTCTGACGTAACTCGAGGGTTCCCTGTACAACAGATTAAATATGGAACAATCATTACCTTATACACCCTGATGCATGCTCAATAATCCAGGTAGAAAAATCTAAAAAAGCTAAGTCTGGTCCTCTGGACATTCAAAAAAAACAAACAAAAAAAAAAAAAAAAGCAAAAAATTGTAGAAACGTTTCGTCTTTCGTCCGAAAGACTTCCTCAGTCTGAGGTGCTGGGTTCAGCTCAGTCTTATAAATAGCACCCTCTCACAGTGTTACACAACCAGTTGGCTGATGACAGCCTGAGACCAGCTGCTCACAT